>QXEO01002112.1:2722106-2854918 GCA_007115705.1 Dactylis glomerata | reverse complement strand
CCCATGAGGAAACTCGAGGTTTTATATCGACTATAGTGGACTAGTCGAACAAGCACTCGTCGTTCTATTTCAAGCAACCTACAAAAACAATTTCCTTGCCTTGTGTCCCCAACTCCACCGAGTGGTTGCCAAGCACAAGGTGTGAATGTAAGTAAAAAAATAGATATCCAATAAAGAAATATATGCAGGAAAGGTAAACTAAGCTAATATGCAATTTATAAAATGCGGTAAATGTGTTTTTGGGTTTTATATGTGAATGCAAGAAGTAATTTTTTTATATTTTCGGATTTAATTAATCTGAATATAGAAGTGCGAATAAAAGTGCTGGAAAGGTGTTTCTTATGATTTTAATTGGACCGAGGTCATGGGTTCATGTGTCTACTCTCTCATAAAGTTCTGGTGGCATTAGCCAAGATAGATGACCAAAATATGACATGATTTTTTATGTTAACTTGATAATATTCATATGGCATCACGTCCCAATTTAAAGATGACGCAACACATCTTACTTATACTCCACTAGGTAGGAATTTCACTTCAAGCAATCTAGTATTAAGAATTAACCGAGTATAGCCTTAGGTAATTTGACATGATGTTAAATATTAAATATGCTACTGCTTGGACATATTACAATAGAACTATCCTATGAATGTCACTTGGAATTCTCAGCTGTCACTAAAAAATTATAGTACATGTATTCTCTTTATCCCTAGTGAGGTAACCATAGAAAGGTAAAACACCATAGCAGATCATGAATACTATCACTATCCAATCACTACTACCTAGTTACTACATCTAATATATACGTACCATCCCCCTCTCGCACTCTCGCATACATGCTGGATAAGAACAAGTAGTAAAGAACAGGTAATAATATGCATCTACTCATACATCAAGAACATAATAACATTCACATCTCATTGATCATCCAATAAAATAAATATCCAACACATAGGAATTACATAATATGCACCATAATCATGTTGGCCAGCTCATATGGCATCTAAACATTGAAAGTGTAAGAGAGAGTAGAATAAGCTACTTCCACAAACCCATAGTCCAGAGGTGGACTACTCCCTTTTCATGGAAATGATGATGGTGTTGATGGCGGAGAGGGTGGAGAAAGCATCTGGGGGCGATTCCAGTAGCCGTTTTTCCCTCCAATATTCATTGGAACAGGCCTCTATTCTGTGTTTTTGTGTTCTCCGCCGCCTCCTCTCGGGAATGCCGAGGGGGGTTTTATATTGGTATTTTAGGTTAAGGTGAGCGTCAAGAGACAAGATGGACGACATAAGAGCTCCGAGGCCCACACGGGCATGGGTGACGCAGCCAGGCTAGGGGCCCGCGCCACCTGTGCTTGTTTGGCCTCTAGGGCCCATCTCGTTGACTTCTTTTTCTCTAGATGGTTCTCATGATAAAATATTAATGCCCAAAAAATCTTAGGTTAATTTGAGTTTGGAAAGGTTTCTGAAAACGTAAAAAATACACAAAAAGAATTTTTCTATTCTACAGAGTTATAACCAAAATAAGGGGGATCGATGGAAAAATCCCATAATTATTGCAATTCATAATTATAATAACTAATAACATTATATATGTAGGAATATGCATCAATAAACTACAAAGTTCATGCATGTATTTGCATGCATCAAGTAACAAAATCTCAGAAGAACAATCTAGGATGTAATGATCCTTTCAACATGGATATAATTGATGTTTTTGTTGGTTGTTTTTCTATGCCTGAAATTTCAAAAAAAGCAAGCTATTCTACATGAATTGAATAGATTAAAAAGCAAATCTACAATGTATAAAACTTGGCGAAATACTTTTGCTCAAACTGATATTAGAGAGTGCATCAGAAAATTATTCCTCATAAACCCAAAGATCTCAGAGCGTTCCACTCAAAATGACATCAAATTCAGGAAACAAGCACCATCAATTTTTTTGCGAATCGTGTGGATCCTAAATATACTAAAGGAGGGCCCAGACTTCCACTTGCACTAGTGGAAAAGGGCTTCCATACACCCCCTTTAGTCTCCAAAAAGTTTGGGCCAAGACTAAAGGGGACATTAGTCCCGGTTCGAGCGGCTAGGGCCACGCACAAGTACGGCCAACCCCTAGTCCCGGTTCATAATGGACCATTAGTCCTGGTTGGTAACACCAACCGGGACTAAAGGGGTGGCAACCGACAGCCTCACAAGCGAGGGCCTTTAGTCCCGGGCCATGTTACCGACTGGGACTAAAGGCACCCCTTTAGTCCCATCGGTAGCACTGCCCAGGACTAAAGGCTGTCGCCTACAAAGAGCACTTCTCTGCCCCGAGTTTGCCACATGCAATAATGGTGGCTGACCAGATTTCCTTAATGACGAAGCCTTGCCAAAAAATTCATAATTTTTTTCAAGATTTTGAGTTGCCCCATCTATCCAAGTGTTCCAAAAGGTTAGCAACTTCACCCTTTCATCTTTAATTGCTAGTTTAGATCATATAATGTCCTAGAAGTGGTGAGATTGTGGCTTTAATTTGGTAGTAATTACGAGAGTTTATTTGATTTATATGCAATTTAAGCTCAAATTAACTCCTTAGTTTGCATATGTGTAGAGGTGGTATACTTATGTATTGACAAAAATGAGTATGGAGTAAAAAAAATTTATGCACATAACTCTTTATATTCTCAAGAAAATAGAGGGATTTGTGGAGTAATGTTAGAGAGTAACGTGGGAGAAATGTGGGAGTTCATGTGATTTATATGCAATGTGAGTAGAATTTTTTTGTAATAATAACTGTAAGTATGAGGCATGTTCTTGATTCATTTTTCATGCACACAGCTGTTTTTATGCTCAAGAAAATAGAGGGATTTGTGGAGTAATGTTAGAGAGTAATGTGGGAGTTTAAGTGATTTATATGCAATGTGAGTTCATTCCTTGTATTAATTTGGTCACTTCTGTATTCATGATGTTGTGTAATGGTTTTTTATATACTTATATAATAATGCAGATGAACCAACAATGGATGTACGGTAACTGACTCTCTGGCGAGTTCATTATGGGCTTGCAGGGTTTCCTCCATGTGGCTGATGCAAACAAGAGGAATGGTTTTGTTGTCTGTCCAAGTAGTGTCTGTAAGAATTAGAAGAATTACTCTTCCTCAAGAACCCTTCACGTCCACCTACTTCAGCATGGTTTCATTGCCAGCTATAATTGTTGGACCAAGCACAGAGAAATAGGGGTTACAATGGAAGACAATGAAGAAGAAGAGGATGATGACAACTATCCTGAGTTCCCTGAATACAGTGATACTTTCATGGGAGAAGCTGAACAAGAAGCTGAAGGAGAGGCACATGATGAGCCCGCTGATGATCTTGGTCAGACCATTGCTGATGCACGGAGAGATAGTGTAAATGATAAGGAGAGGGAGAAGTTGGATCGCATGTTAGAGGATCACAAGAAGTCGTTGTACCCAAAATGCAAAAATGGTCTGAAAAAGCTGGGTAGCACACTTGAATTGCTGAAATAGAAGGCAGAGGAAGGTCTATCTGACTTGGGATTTGAAAAGTTGCTAGAAATGATGAAGAAATTGTTTCCAAAGGATAACAAATTTCCTGCCAGTACGTATGAAGCAAAGAAGGTTGTCTACCCTCTAAGTTTAGAGGTTCAGAAGATACATGCGTGCCCTAATGACTGCATCCTCTATCGCGGTGACTACGAGAATTTGAATGAATGGCCGATATGCACTGCATTGCAGTATAAGATAAGAGGAGATGACCCTAGTGATTCTGAGGGCGAGCCCCCAGGAAGAGGGTTCCTGCCAATGTGATGTGGTATGCTCCTATAATACCATGATTGAAACATTTGTTTCGATGCAAAGAGCATGCCAAGTTATTGCGATGGCACAAAGAGGACCGTTTGTCAGACGGGATGTTGAGACACCCTATTTATGGGTTGCAATGGAGAAAGATCGATAGAGAGTTTGAATATTTTGTAGGTGAGGCAAGGAACTAAAGGTTTTGTCTAAGTACAGATGGCTTCAATCCTTTTGGGGAGCAGAGCTCCAGTCATAGCACCTGGCCCATGACTCTATGCATCTATAACATTCCTCCTTGGTTGTGCATAAAGCGGAACTTCATTATGATGCCTGTGCTCATCCAAGGCCCAAGGCAAACCCGACAACGACATTGATGTGTACCTAAGGCCATTAGTTGATGAACATTTACAGTTGTGGCAGATTGAAGGTCTACATGTGTGGGATGAGCACAAACAAGAGGAATCTGACCTACGAGTGTTGTTGTTCATAACCATCAATGATTGACCTACTCTTAGTAACATTTTAGGACAGACAAACAAGGGATACAAGGCATGCACACACTGATTAGGTGAGACTAAAAGTATATATTTGGATAAATTGCAAGAAGAATGTGTACCCACGGCATTGTCGATTTCTTGGCAAACATCATACCTTAAGAAAGAAAGGCCAGCATTTCAATGGTAAGGCAGATCACCGACCGAAGCCTAAGGAACGTACTGGTGCTGATGTATTTGATATGGTCAAGGATATAAAAGTAATCATTGGAAAGGGTCATGGCAGAAAATCTGTTCCGCATGACGCTGATGGACATGCACCCATGTGGAAGAAGAAATCTATATTTTGGGATCTATCCTATTTGAAATTCCTAGACGTCCACTCTGCAATCAATGTGATGCATGTGACGAAGAATCTTTGTGTGAACCTGCTAGGCTTCTTGGGCATGTATGGGAAGACAAAAGATACAAAGGAAGCATGGCAGGACCAGCAACATGTGAAAGGCCCAGAAGGCCAGCATCTAGAATGGTTTCAAGGTCGCACCAACTATGCTCTTACCAAAGAAGAGAAGGTCACCTTTTTTGAATGCCTGAATAGTATCAAGGTCCCGTCTGGCTTCTCGTCGAATATAAAGAGAATAATAAATATCGCAGAGAAAATGTTCCAAAACCAAAAGTCTCATGACTGCCACGTGATTATGATGCAATTGCTTCTGGTTGCATTGAGGGGGCTTCTACCGGAAAATGTTTGAGTAGCCATTGTGAAGCTATGTGCATTCCTCAATGCAATATCTCAAAAGGTAATCAATCCGGAAGATCTACCATGGTTACAGAATGATGTGGTCCATTGTCTTGTCAGTTTTGAGCTGGCATTCCCACCATCCTTCTTCAATATTATGACGCACCTCCATGTTCACCTAGTCGAAGAGATTTCCATTCTCGGTCCTGTATTTTTACACAATATATTCCCCTTTGAGAGGTTCATGGGAGTTCTAAAGAAAATATGTTCGTAACTATGCTAGGCCAGAAGGAAGCATTGCCAAGGGCTATGGAACAGAGGAGTTCATTGATGGCTTATAAGTACAACCGATTGGGAACCCCAAGAGGAAGGTATGATGAGCACAGTAGCAAGTCATCCCTTAGTTGTGAAACCAAGGTTTAATCAGACCAGTAGGAGAAGGCCAAACTTCAGAAGGTGATGCTTACTAGCTTTGTGACACTCCGGACAAGGGCGCCAGATCAACTGCTTGTTGGCATGTCTTCCCCCAACAGCAATGTGAAACCTGCACACAACACAACCAAGAACTTTGCTCCCAACTTACGATGAGGTTGTCAATCTCACTGGTTTGCTGTAAACAAAGGATTGAGCGTATCGAGTGGTAATAGGATAATAGTATGCAAGAAAGTAAATAGTGCGAGTAAAAGTAAAATGGTAAAGCAATGTAAAGGAAATTGGACCGGGGTCCACAGTTCACTAGTGGTGTCTCTCCATAAGATAAATAACACATGCTGGGTAAACAAATTATAGTTGGGCAATTGATAGAGCAAGATAATGTACATACGTCATGAGGATCACTATGAGATTTACTCTGGGCATTACGACAAAATACATAGACCGTAATCCAACTGCAACTATGACTAAAAATCCACTCGCGGGGAATTGTCCAAGGACCCCTTGAGTATTAACTTGCGAACAACAGATAATCGCATTAAGCAAAGTGCATAATGTAAACAAAGCGAATGTCCTTAGACACGAGAATGTTGTTTTCTCCCTAGTGGCAACATCTCATCTACAACCTTAAAGGTTTCTGTCACTCCCCTAGATTAAATAGAGGCATGAACCCAACTATCGAGCATAAATACTCCCTCTTGGAGTTACTAGCATCTACTCGGCCAAGATAGCTACTAGTAACAAAAAGCATGAAAGATCATAAACAACATAGAGGTAACATAAGATATTTATTCAGCACATCAACATCACATAGTACCAATACTCATCGGATCCCAACAAACACAACATGTATGATTACATAAAGATGATCCTGATCATGTAGGGAAGCTCACAAGATCTAAACATGAAGCACATGGTGGAGGAGACAACCATCTAGCTACTGCTATGGACCCATAGTCTAAGGTAGACTACTCACACATCACTCCGGAGGCGACCATGGTGGTGTAGAAGGCCTCCGACAGGGATTTCCCTCTCCGGCAGGGTGCCGGGAAGAGCTCCTGGATCCTCCCGATCTTGCGATGGCAACGGTGGCAGCTTGCAGTATGTTTCATGAAAAAGAGATCCATCCTTTAGGTTTTTCCCATTGAGGGGACTTTATAGGCGAAGGGGCGACGTAAGGAGGTGGACCAGGTGGTCTCACCACTGGTGGGCATGGCCAGGGGCTGGGCTGCGCCCCCTGGTGGTGAGGCTGGCCCCTGGCCCTCCTCTGTCTCATCTTCAGTCTTCGCAAAGCTTCGGTAAAAATAGGAGGTTCCGCTTTTGTTTCGTCCAATTCTGAGAATATTTCCTGTGTATCTTTTCTGAAACAAAAAAATAGCAGAAAATAGGGAACTGGCACTGTGGCATCTTGTTAATAGGTTAGTTCTGAAAAATGCAAAAAAATGCCATGAAGTGTAACAAAACTCAAAGCAAATGGTGTAAGAACAAGCATGGAGCATCAAAAATTATAGATATGTTTGAGACGTATCAAGCATCCCCAAGCTTAACTCCTGCTCATCCTCGAGTAGGTAAGTGATAACAAAAGAATAATTTTTGAGGTGACATGCACCATCACAATCTTGATCATCTAAGTAAGCATTGAGTGCTGGGATCAAAGAACTTAAAAAATGAGCATAAAAGACATAATCTTGACAATAAGAACTTAGCAACCATGTTATAACATGAAAAGAAACACAAACGAAAAATCATGAATAATGAAACAATGAAGGTCAAGTGTGTGTTCAAATCATATGGAAAACATAGGAAATGGTTTTCAGCTTGTCCTTCATGGAATAGCAAAACATAAATGCGTAGGACACCTTCAAGTTTAAGAGGGTGACTAGATACAAATAATTTAAGAACAAGTGAAACCAAAATAATGAGTGAATCAATGATAACTTTGGGACAATGCACATTATACTCAGAATGGCAACTATGCTCTCTTAGACGATGCATAAAGATAGAAGGTGGAGACCCAACATAAAACTAAAAGAAAAACCCTTCGCAAAGGGAAGTCGTGATTGCAAGTTTTATAAACCTTCAAAAATTATGGTACTTACTAGCTTTGAGCTCTCATTGCCCCCACCATAGGCATCATGAATAGTTAAAGTAAATGCAAGAACATTTATGAGCATATGCTTGACAAATCATAAGTTGAAAACCTCATGTCCCGTGAAGTACGAATACCCAAACCTCATGCTACTCGACTTAGGGTCCCAAGCAAGCTCTTGTCATTGTAAGTATATGCGTATCATTGAGAACTGCCAATGGGGTACCTCCATGCCCGATGACATGGAACAAGCCCACATCAAAATGATAGGACAAATAGAAAATGAACACCTCATCATCTCTTTTATTTACCATTGATATAGCTTTTTATTTTGAGATGCATCATCGAATGTCCACTATGGGCATGCTGTAAATTTCCACCATGAATTATGCATGGCTTAGATTAGTGGCCCAGGCATTTCTCTAACACATATACAAACTCCATAATCCTGCAAGATTCCCAACTTGTTTCACATCGCGAGTATCCATAAACAAAAGATCATGATATCAACTCAAATAAGAGAAGTGCAATGTTGAAAGCTTACCCCATGACGGCATGGTTTGGCTAATTTCCAACTTACAACTTACAAGCATAACATCAACATAAAAGAGCCACAATGTCAAAATTTAAAAAGCGAGAAAAGTAAAGTGTGCCATCAGGTTCGTGAGAGCTTTACTTACTAATTTTTGCATAACATTGAATTTTTTTAATTTGAAGGATAGATAAAAGCAAGTCAAATGTACTTGGAATAGCAAATTGCTAGTAGGTATGTATGGTGGACACATTGGAATAACTTGGTTTTTTGGGAGTTGGATGCACGAGTAGAGCTCATACTCAGTACAAAGTGAGGGCTAGCAAAGACTGGGAGCGACCAACTAAGAGAGCAATAACGGCCATAGTCATGCAAAGCGACAAAACATCATTAAAAGAAGCATAAAATGGCATCAAAAGTCAAAAACTAAATGATCATAGAGGCTTATGGCGACTTGTTAGAGTCAAACATGTTGTAAGCGTGCGCCAAGTCAACCCAAATAAAGCATCAAAGGAGAAAATGAAATAAATGCTTCCACATAGTAAGAGCAACGCATGATTTTTTCAAAGGCTCATTAAGCAATCTTAGTCATTTGAGGCAAGTCATGCTACAGCAAAAATCACTAAGCATACTATCAAAACAACATCAAGCATGGCATTCAAAAGTCTAAGCCGCAGTCTAAACAAGCTCCTTTTTGTACCACTTTTTCGCATGAAACTTTTTCTCTTTTCCAACACCATTCGAACCTTTTTGAAACAACTCTTTTGATGAATACCAACATAGACCAGAGGTCCAAATACACCTTGATGCAAAGATAAAATAAGATCTGAACAAAAAACAAGGCAAAAAACGAAAGCTAAATGATGCGGCATGGTGTTGATGCTATAAGTCACCGTCCAGTTGGGAACCCCAAGAGGAAGGTATGATGAGCACAGCAGCAAGTTTTTCCCTCAGTAAGAAACCAAGGTTTATCGAATCCAGGAAAAAGCCAAACTCAAGAAGGTGATGCTTGCTAACCTAGTGACTTCCAACAGGGGTGCCGTTTACGACACTTGTTATCGCATCTTCTACTAGTAGCAACGCGGAACCTGCACACAACACAACCAAATACTTTGCTCCCAGCTTACGATGAGGTTATCGATCTCACCGGTTTGCTATAAACAAAGGTATGAGCATATCAAGTGGAAAGCAATAGTAGTATGCGAGAAAGTAAACAATGCGAGTAAAGTATACAGGTGATAGTAATATAAAGGAAATTGGACCGGGGTCCACAGTTCACTAGTGGTGTCTCTCCATAAGATAAATAGCACATGCTGGGTAAACAAATTACAGTTGGGCAATTGATAGAATAAAGATAACGTGCATATGTCACGAGGATCACTATGAGATTTACTCTGGGCATTACAACAAAATACATAGACCACCATCCAACTGCATCTATGACTAATAATCCACCCACGGGGATATCGTCCAAACACCCCATGAGTATTAAGTTGCGAACAACAGATAACTGCATTAAGCAAAGTGTGTAATGTAAACAAAGCATATGCCCTTGGACATAAGAATGTTGTTTTCTCCCTAGTGGCAACAACACATCTACAACCTTAGAGCTTTCTGTCACTCCCCCAGATTAAATAGAGGCATGAACCCAACTATCGAGCATAAATACCCCCTCTTGGAGTCACTAGTATCTACTTGGCCAAGATAGCTACTAACAACGGAGAGCATGCAAGATCATAAACAACATAGAGATAACATAAGATATATGCAGCACATCAAATCAACATAACACCAATATTCATCGGATCCCAACAAACACAACATGTAGAATTACACAAAGATGATCTCGATCATGTAACGCAGCTCACGAGATCTAAACATGAAGCACATGGTGGAGAAGACAACCATCTAGCTACTGCTATGGACCTATAGTCCAAGGTAGACTACTCACTCATCGCGGCAGAGGCAAGCATGTCGATGAAGAAGACCTCCGGTAGCGATTCCCCTCTTCGGCAGGGTGCCGGGAAGAGCTTCTGGACCCTCCCAATCTCGGGTCGACAATGGCAGTGGATCGCGATGTGTTTCTGGAAAATTGATCGGGTTTTTAGGTTTTTCCTGTCGGGGGATCTTTATAGGCCAAGGGGTAGCATCAGAGGTGGACCAGGGTGGTCTCACCCTAGGGGGCGCGGGCCAGGGGCAGGCCACGCCGCCCTATGGGGAGGCTGGCCCCTGGCTCGGCTCTGTCTACTCTTCGGTGTTCTGGAAGCTTCGTTTAATATCTGGACATTTGGCTTTTGTTTTCTCCAATTCCGAGAATATTTCTTGTATAACTTTTCTGAAACACAAAAATAGCAGAAAATAGGGAACTGGCACTGTGGCATCTTGTTAATAGGTTAGTTCCGGAAAATGCATAAAAACGCCACGAAGTGTAATGAAACACTAAGCAAATGGTGTAAAAATAAGCATGGAGCATAAAAAATTATAGATACGTTTGAGACATATCAGCATCCCCAAGCTTAACTCCTGCTCATCCTCGAGTAGGTAAGAGATAACAAAAGAAATAATTTTTGAGGTGACATGCACCTACACAATCTTGATCATCTATGTAAAGCATTGAGTGCTGGGATCAATAGAACTTAAAACATGGGCATGAAAGATATAATCTTGATAGAAGAAACTTAGCAACCATGTTATAATATGAAAATGAACACAAATGAAAGATCATGAAAATGAAACAATGAAAGTCAAACGTGTGTTCAAATCATATGGAAAACATACAAATGGTTTTCAGATTGTCCTTCATGGAGAGAGGAAAACATAAATGCATAGGACACCTTCAAGTTTAAGAGGGCGACTAGATACAAGTAATTTAAGAACAAGTGAAACCAACATCATGAATCAATCAATGAAAACTTTGGGACAATGCACATTATACTCAGAATGACAACTATGCTCTCTTAGACAGTGCATAAAGATAGAAGGTGGTGACTCAACATAAAAGTAAAAGAAAGGCCCTTCGCAGAGGGAAGCAGTGATTGCAAGTTTTATAAACCTTCAAAAATTATGGTACTTACTAGCTTTGAGTTCTCATTGCCCCCATCATAAGCATCTTGAATGGTTAAAGTTAATGCGAATACACTTATGATGCATATGCTTGACAAATCATAAGTTGAAAACCTCGTGTCCCGTGAAATACGAATACCCAAACCTCATGCTACTCGACTTAGAGTCCTAAGCAAGCTCTTGTCATTGTAAGTATACACGTATCATCAAGAACCACCAACGAGGTACCTCCGTGATCGATAACATGGAACAAGCCCACATCAAAATGATAGGATAAACGGATAATGAATACCTCGGCATCTCTTTTATTTACCATTGGTATACCTTTTTATTGTGAGATGCGTCGTCAAATGTCCACTATGGGCACGCTGTAAATTTCCACCATGAATTATGCATGGCTTAGATTAGTGGCCCAGGCATTTCTCTAACACATATACAAACTCCATGATCCCGCAAGATTCCCAAATTATTTCACATCGCGAGTATCCATAAACAAAAGATCACAATATCAACTCAAATAAGAAGTGCAATGTTGAAAGCTGTAGCGCCCCGCCTTTTGCTAAAGGCAGAACTCCTGTGTATCTGTGCCATTCCCTGAATCAGTAGATAGCACCATAGTACAAAATGAGAAATCATTGCAATAGCATCAATATTACAACGTAAATCCAGTTACATAGGTATTCAACCTTACGAGTACTCAGCATAAAGCATAGATTGCAGTGAGCTTCCATCTTCATCAAGTGCCACAGGCAGACATGTTGGAATTTAAGCTCGAGATCCTACTCCTGGTTCCTTACTCGAAATAAAACCTGCACGTTTGAATATGCAGCCCCAGAGGGGTCAGTACAATGATGTACTGGTAAATGACACATATCTGGTGGCATTTTTGTGGAAAGAAAACTAGCTACATGATATTTGGCTGGTGGATCTCATAAGCTGATTGCATAAAGCCAATTTTATCCTATAATCCATTTTAATACTTTCTTACAAAATTTTATTTTTCAAGGGTCAAGCCCCATACACTACATACTGGCCGGTATGTAGTTCTGGGCGAAACTCAATAAAGTTTGGAACCTCAGGCACCACCACCCCTCGGAGTGTATGGTCCTTAGTTCCTACCTAGGGGTTTCTAGACAAATTTTAATAATTCAAAAACGGTGATGCGATTCTTCCGTACATTCCATGTCTAGAGACTCAATTGTCCATAACCGAGGACATGGCTAATCGATTAGTTTTAAACAACTTGCAAGGGTTGTGCACTTTCACCTTACGATTCATTTTATGCCCATACATAAAATGAAACGAGACCTTTTAGAGGAGAGGGCAACTAACTAGCAAGATCCGCTCCCAACCTATAATTCATCTACCACCGTCTTCTTGCACACAAGTTGCACTCCCACATCTAATCAGTCAAGACAGAGCCCATAATGTCATAAGGCTGCACTAGAAGTACACTAAGCATGGAAGACATAGCCATCTCTTTGTTCCTGGGTGGCCATCCCGAGCGGTATCCTGAACCCACATCCTCTTAACAAGGCATGTGTCTCAGAACCCACCTACCTCGCCTCCTCTTATCAAACCAATCCACCCAGGTGTTTCATTTTAGTTGAAGTTCTTAATTTGTTCACAAAACACTTTTCAAGTGATCTTAGCATGGCATCAATATTTTTCGAAGTATTTAGCATCCTATCAGGTGGGGGTTTGAGGGATAGCTACACACTACTAGGATCTAAGCATTTGATAAAACAGTTGAATAAATCACCTATCATGCATACTACAAGAGGTGAATATACTAATGCATAAGTAAAATGGGTAAGGGACATGTGTGTCACTTGCCTTTTTTGAAGAATACAATCTTTCCACTTTTCTCAACTAAGCACGTAGCTCTTCGCAAAAACTATAGCACAAGAAATAGCATAACATAAACAATCCATACAAACACAATCAAACAAATTAAACAATTGAAAGGTGTTTGTTTAACAATTTAGATTTATTTAGATGTTATGATAGAAAGATATGGCAAAGGAAATATGAATTGTGAGATAAGGGTTTGAGAGCTTAGCTAGGATAGATCAATATGATTTGAGAGAGAATTGGACTAGGCAAAATATAATTGATGAAGTTTTTATGCTTTATTAAAGCATGAATGAGTTTTAGGAATAGCTCATGTGTAATAAATTACACAAGAGTCAAATTGTGCAACTACAACACTATTGAGTAAATGTGACAACAATTACTCTTAATTAGTATCTATTGCACTTAGGAACTAGGCTAGGTTTTAAGAATGCTTGAACTACTCAATTAGCACATTTGCAAGATGAATAGTTCAATACATGTGAACAAAACTAAGTAGGCATTGGATTGGGTATGAATAATTGATATTGGAGGACATGGCTCAAATGGTTCATAGATCAACATGGTGTATAACACATACTATGGTATGGATTATAACAACTCCACATTAATAGAACCTAAGTTTGAGATGAATTCATATTCTACTCAAGTAGCACAATTGCAATTTGAATATATATATGAATTAGACAAGATATAATGAGTGAGATCCTTATGCTTTATCAAAGCATATTGAGATCCCTGGATAATATGATGAAGGCTGTCTTGGAAATGTCATGCTCACTAATCTTTAGCTAAAAATATCCAGACCTAAGATCGATCTTGGAAAACAAACTAGCTCCTTCTAACTGATCAAACAAGTCATTGATTCTTGTTAGTGGATATTTGTTTTTGATGGTCACTTCATTCAACGAACGATAATCTATCACTAAACGCTGACTCTTATCCTTCTTCTCCACAAACAGAACTGGTGCTCCCCATGATGATGAACTTTCTCTAATAAATCCCTTCCCTAATTGTTCTGCTAGTTGCTTCTTGAGTTCTTTCAACTCATCAGTAGACATAGGGTAGGGTCTCTTTGCTATTGGGCTAGTGCCCGGTAGTAGATCAATTAGAAACTCTACATCTCTATCAGGTGGCATTCCTGGTAGCTCATCTGGGAACACATCTAGGTATTCATTCACTATGTGCACTTCATCTAGGCTAACCCCCTTAAGATGGTTTAGGCTAATATCATTAAAATCCAGCTGGAATTTGTATCTAATTCTCCTCCCTTCTGGGGTGGTGCATGTAATTGCTCTATTCACACAGTCTATGACTCCACCATAGGTAGTCATCCAATCCATGCTCAAGATTACATCTAAACCTTGCGAGTCTAGAATTACTAAATGGGTTGGAAACTCATATTTGCCAATTTCTAAAATCAGATCCCTGCAACCAGCATTGACTAACAATTCTCCTCCAGGGGAACTTACTTTAATGGTTTTCTATGGTTTCAGTGGGGAACCCATTTTTGTTTGCAAAAGTTCTTGATATGAATGAATGAGATGCTCCAGTATCAAATAAAACTAATGCTGTAAATGAGTTGAGAGGGAACATACCCATCACTGCATCAGGTTCATTCATCACCTCCTCCACATTGAGGTGGTTCACTTGGCCCTTCTGAAATGGATTGGGCTTGGCAAGCTCAGTGGTCTTGTTTTCTGGGCAGCTGGTGGAATAGTGACCATTCTTCTTGCACTTGAAACAAGTGATGCTAGAAAGGTCCTTCTTGGGTTTAGTGTTGTGGCGATGCTGACCATTGTGTCCACTGGAGCTGTTTCCCTTGAAACCTTCATTATGCTTATGGCTGTTGAAGTGGCTTCCATTTCCTTTGCTGAAATGACCCCCATGCTTATGAGAGCTGCCATGACCACTGCCTCAGATGAGTGGTGCTTCTTGTGGAATGGTTCCACATGGCTCTTGCTGTTACTGAACTTCCTTTTACAGTTCTCTTCTTTCTTGATGTTATTGTCCAGAGTGATGGCCTGATCAAGCAGATACTGATAATTTGGAGCATAGGCCACTGACAGGGGTATTTTGAGTTCTCTCTTGAGCCCACTGAGGAATTTTTCCTTCCTCTTTGCATCAGTATCAATATCTTCAGGTGCATACCTGGACAGAGCACAGAAGTCATCCATGTACTCCTTCAGAGTTCTTCCTCCCTGTCGCAGACTGTGGAATTCTTTCTTCTTCACATTTATAGTGCCCGATGATATGTGGGCAGTACGAAAGCCTTCTCTGAAGGTGTCCCAGTCCATATCATCTATGGGATGGGTGACCTGGTATGTCTCCCACCACATAGCTGCCGGCCCTTCTAGTAAGTGAGCAGTGAAGCGCACCTTTTCAGCATCAGTGCACTCACAGGTGGTCAGATCTTTGTTGACTGAATGCAGCCAATCATCAGCTGCTATTGGTTTAGTAGCAGATGAGAACTTGTTGGGTCTCAGCCTTAGAAACCTTGCCAATCTGTCCACTTGGGGTGGGGGCGGCGGCGGTGGCGGAGGATTGTTATTTTTATTGTTATTGTTGTTTGCATTTGCCTGGATGAACTGGGTCATCATTTGCATCAGTTGGGCCTGAGCTGCCACTAGCTGCTGAATCGCTACGTTGGTGTCGTTGTTGTTGTTTCCATTGTTGTCATTGTTGTTTGGTGCATGATGTGGCGGCATCTGAGGTAATGTATAGCATAGATGAGTATTAGATAGATAAAGCTAAAGGAGTAAAATCCTACCCATGCACAATACAACAAGCCAATCACAAACAATAAACAAGCACACAACCTTTGATAAATTTTTTAAACCACACGTGAAACACATGACTTAACAAGTTTAGAAGTAAGCACTAAGAGTTCAAAAAAAAACAAATGATAAATGGTACTGTCATACCAACACGGTAAGACAATACAAACGTGCTATCGTAAACAATACAAGATGATGATGGTGGTCAACTAGCCTCTGTTAACCCTCTTGAGACATGAGAGGGGTAGAGGGTCTCGACGCTCTGCCTTCTTGAGGTCCCTCAGTGGCTTGGCTTCCCATTCCTCATAGGATAGACCATCACTAGAGGAATACACGAGTCTCTCCTCGGGGTCCTCTTCTTCCTCGAACTCCTCTTCCTTCTGACTTGCTTCTAACTCAGCAATTTTCTTCTTCAGCTTTTCATTCTCAGACTTCAGCTCATTGTTGACCTCCTCAATCTGCTTCTTCTCATCTCCCAACTTCTGCATGTTATCATACTGCAGTAGTAATGTCTTCTCCAGAAGATGAGACCAGATATCATCTTGGAGAATATTCTCACCTAACTGCAAGGGTCCTTCAACTATCTTGAGCTTATTCTCCAGCTGAGTCTTCTTCTCATCCATTACTACAAGTGCAGATTTGATCTCCATTATTTTTTTGGTGGTAGGATCCATAAGCTCTCTGAACTGGTCCTAGTTGATAATCTGCTTCTTCAGCATGTCTTCCAGATTGACTGAGCAGCGCTCCCTCTCAGTGAGGTAACCTCTCAGGAGGGAGTGGAACTCCTGGCCTCTGCGATCCACTACATGTCCTCCAACAGATCGCTCTCCAATCATCCCATAGGCTGAGGGACATGGGATGCGAGTTCTGTACTTGTGGTGAATGCGGGCGATGGTGCCCTACATGGCAATCTCCATAGAATACCTCCAGTCCACATATGCTTCGGTGTACTCCATTGTGGATTCTCCTTCTTCATCAAGTCTTCCTTGGATAGTGGTTTGGATCAACCACTTCTCCATACCATACTCCTTATACTGCATCTTCCCACAGAAAACTGGAGGTGGTATCTGAAGCTGGGTAGAGAGGTCAAGTAGCACCTCCGAGAAAAGGTAGTCTCCCTCACCAGCTACAACTCTCTCGTCATAGGTGTCCATCTACAACATGTTGAAAAAGAAGAGAGAAAAGATCAGAACAAGAATGAGAAGTACAAGTAAGAATGAAATGGTTAAGGCAATAAGATCATGATTATTTCGCATAGCATTTAGAAATAAAATTTTGTGTCCTAAGGTTTTCCAATCCTAGGGTCTCGATCCTACAGGCAACACTATGCTCTGATACCATTTTGTAATGCCCCACCTTTGGATTAAGGTGGAACACCTATGTTATGTGCTATCCCCTAGATTAATGATAGCACCATAGAACAAAATATAGTAATCATTGCATAGTATCAAGATTACACGCAGATCCAGATACATAAGTCTCCCAAATTATTACAAGTCTTTATAGTCTCATGGACTGATACGAATAACAGAGTTCAATTCAAGCACAATGGAAATATAATAGTAGCGAGCCTCCATCTTCACCATGCGCCACAAGCAATCATGTTGGTATGTAGACTCGAGATCCTAACACCTCACTCCTTATCAGAAGAACCTGCACATTGGATTATGCAGCCCCATGAATGGGGGTCAGTACAATGATGTACTGGTAATTGACACATATTTGGTGGCAGTTGTGAAAGAACTATCTACATGCTATTTGGCTTAGTGGATCTCGGGGCTAGTTTGCATAAAGCCAATTTTGTCTTATACTTTCCAAAACTAACTTTTCAAATTTTTAATTTTTTAAGGGTCGACATAACCCCCAAATACCACATAGTTGCAAGTTATGTAGCACTGGGCGCAATTCAACAAAGTTGGAACAGTAGCAACCATCACCCCTCGGAGTGCATGGCCCTGAGCTCCTACCTAAGGGTTTCTAGACAGATTTTAGTCATTCAGAAATGGTGATGAGATTCTTCCATACATTCCATGTCTAGAGACTCAAATTGTCCATGACCGGGGACACGGCTAATTGATTAGTTTAGACACCTTGCAAGGGTTGTGCACTTTCACCTTATGACTCATTTTATGCCCATACATAAAATGAGACGAGACCTTTTAGAAGGAGAGGGCAACTAACTGGCAAGCTCCGTTCCCAACCTATAATTCAACTACCTGCCACTGCTTCGCACACAAGTTGTACCCTCACATCTAATCAGTCAAGACAGAGCCTATAATGTCATAAGGCTGCACTGGAAGCACTCTAAGCATGGAAGACATAGTAACCTCTTTGTTCCTGGGTGGCAAACCACAAGTGAATGCCCAGGCAGCAACTACACAACGTGTAGCCCCAGGTCGCTACTCAACATCGCCTCCATCATCAAATCATTCCACCCAGGTGTTTCATTTTAGTCGAAGTTCTTAGTTTTGTTCACAAAACACTTTTATCAAGTGATCATAGCATGGCATCAATATTTTTCAAAGTATTAGCATCCTAACAGGTGGGGTTTGAGGATAGCTACACACTACTAGGATCTAAGCATTTGATAAAACAGTTGAACAAATTCACCTATCATGCATACTACTGAAACACACTAATGCAGTAGTAAAAATAGGTAGGGGATATCTGTGTCACTTGCCTTGATAACAGCTTGCACACTCACAACAGTCACAAAGGTTGTCTTGCTCCTCTTCACAATCTATTCAAACCAAACATTCAAGCAATCAATAATCTATTTCTAATGACAAACATAGACATGTATGCATGTATGCAAATGTCATTTTAATTTCACACACTAAGTGAGTGTGTGTGAAAATGATGTATAAGATGAAATATGATGCTTTTGAAAACATGTGTGGTGTTAGAAAAGTTTCATTAAACAATTTTCAATGCATTAAACAAATAGTTTATTTGACAAAACAGGATAACACTTCTGAAAATAGGTTTTGGTTTGGTATTGTACTGTAAAAATAAGTTTGATTTACCACTGGTTAGGTGACAGTAACTTGAAGCCACTGCAAGTGGTTTCACTCAAAAGTAGTTTTTAGATTTCAAATGGTAAAGAAAATAGTGATTTGAACATATTTAACAGTAGCAAGTTTGTGCACGTATTAACTTTGAAAACTTTTGATTCTAAAGTGTTCTATATGTTCCAAGGATTCCACAGACTACAAATTTGTAGCATTTGGACTCACAGAACAAATTTTATGAATTTATTAAGTTAACCGAAGGTTTGGTTCAGATCTGATAATAGATTCAAAATGAACCAATAAAATATAAAGTTTTATTATACTACTGGATTCTACATCTTCTAAGGATTCCAACGAGATATTATTTGTAATTTTTGGCCAAGTATTTTATTTTCTATCGATTTTACAAGATCTGTACCAAATCTGAGATTTGAAATCGAATTTGAAAAGAGATTTGACTGGTTTGACTGGGGAGGCCGACCGGGCAGGCGACATGGTGAGACGCTATAGGCCGGTACCGATTCGGTAAAGGAAATCTATCTGGGCCACGGGATCTAGATCGGACGGCCAGAGAGGAAAAGGGGAGAAGCTCACCGAAGCAGCCTAGGGTTCCGATGATCTTCGGCTCGGGCGTGGAGGTTCTCATCGCTGCAGGGGTTCCCGGCGTTGAAGGATGTGTGGATGAGGTTCGCACTTCCACGGCGAGTTTGGTGGCGAGATTGAAGAGCTCGAGGTGCTCGGGTTCGTCGGCGGCTCCTCGCCGAACTTGCAGAGGCGGATGGTGGCTTCGGCTCGGGGATGGTCTCGTCGATCTGATGCACGAAAATTCACCAAACCATGTCAGCGAGATGCGCAAGGGTGAAAGGAAGGAGCTGGGAGTAGCAGGAGGTAGCGGGGTCTCACCGGTGTGCTGATTTCCGACGAAGACAGTGGCGGAAATCAGAAGCTGCGGTGAGCAATTCATGCAGCCTGGCGGCTCCGAATCGAGAGGGGGATGGAAGGGAAAGGAGAGGAGGGTGTGGGCTTTATAGGAGCAGTCTTGATGGCCATTTAATCCATGAGTAACCACCGGAGGAGTAACGCCGGCGAGCGTTTCCATTCCAGGAGAGGAATTAGGGGGGGGGGGAGAAGAACGTTCTGACGTGCGGGTCCCACTTGGCGGAGAGAGAGAGGAGGGGAGAAGCTGGACTGGGCTGGTTCAGGGGCGAGCTGGGCTGGCTGGCTCCTAGGAGCGGCCCAAGTGGGCTGCTGGCTTCTTCCTCTTATTTTTTTCTTCTGTTTTCTTTTTCTTTTGTTTCTGAATTCTGTTCTGGGTTTTTGAAAAAGCCAAACTATTCTGATTTGAATAAAATCAATGCTGACCACTTTTGCTCTTTAAAAAGTGTGTTTAAAACTTATAAACCAAAGGTTTAGTGATATGTTGGAAAAGAAATAATTTGTAAGAATTTAAATATAGAGTCCAAATAACTAGGAAGTTAAATTTTAAATAACAACTTCCCATAATATTTGGTCTTCAAAATTTTCTAAATGAGTTTAAAATAGCTCCCATAACTAATGGAACTTATTTTAAACACTTTATTTCTGAGTACCTTTTGTTTCTAAAATTGGGGTAAAAGGCAATTGAACCAATATTCTTTGAAGGAATAAGATTCAAAATTTTAGAAAAGACCATGATATGCAATATGCCATGAATGCATGATGAATTTTTATATTTGAATTTTTTTGGGATGTTACAAAATTACTCTCTTTCAAGAGCAATAAAACATAACCAAAAAATTAAATACTACCGGGTTGCCTCCTGTAAAGCGCTTTCTTTATAGCCATATAGCTAGGCTTCATACCTTTTTATTTCAAGATGGGCAAGTGTCATGAGGCCACTTGTACTTGTGAATATTCCCCTTCTTTCTTGTAAAGTGCTCCGTACACTTTTTGTGAGGGAATTGGAACTTCACATTCCCTTCTTTGGAATCAATAACTGGACATGTAGTTCTCAATAAAGGTCTCCCAATGACTGTAGGACTTGAGGTGTTGCTCCTCATGTACATAATGATAAAATCAACAGGTACAAAATTCATATGGAGTTTAACCATAACAATATTTATTCTACCTAAGGCATTCTTGCTAGAATCATCAGCAAGTAATAAATCAATGTCACATTTTTCTAGTTTCTTGTCAAGATCAAGTAAATCATATAATTCTTCTGAGAGAATGTTAACACTTGATCCCAAGTCTATGATAGTATGATGTGACTCTTTTCCTATAGCAATAAGTATTTTGGGATCCACACATCCCCAAGCTTAGGTGGTGTCATAGCCTCATTATTATAGCATTGTATCTTTTCTTTAATGACATGATTTGCTATATAGGATCCAAAACTGGTTTGACGAACATTAAAAGAAGGATCATTAGAAAAGCTTTGTAATATATTGATTAGTTAATTAAAACAACATTTATCAAGATCAAGTATAGGTTTTTTAATATTGTCGTTGAGCATGTTTACTTCCTCTACTTCTTTTTCTTCCACATTGAGTTTATAATATTCATAACGATCATTAAATTATTCTTCGGGAGACCCCGATTTTATAAGATACTCTTGATTTTATGTTCTAGGAGTAGGCCATCAAGTAAATTGTGGGAGCTATCTCTAGTAAGCTCTAAGAAGGTTTTCCCACTTTGTTTATTCAAATAAGACTTAGAGCTCATAATTAACCCAGAATAAAATGAATGTATTAACATCCAATACCTAAGGCTATGCTCTAATTCATAGGTGAGTCCTCTAAATCTCTCCCAAGCGTGAATAAGTTTTGCATCATCTCTTTGTTTAAAAGCAAATATAAGTTCTCTATTGTAACTCATGGTGGAAGGTAGCCCAAAACTCTTTAAAAGCAGCTTTTATATTGTACCATGAATGAAAATTTTGAAGCAACCAGTTTAAAAACCAATCCAGTGATCTAGCAGCAAGCGAGTAAGGAAACATCTTAAATTTAATTCCCTCGTTGCTAATATTATTAATCTTAATAGAGTTGCCTCTTTTTTCAAATTTCTCTAAGTAGACTATAGGATCATCACCTGGATTTCCTTGGTATCTTTCTTCATAAATTGATTTTATAATAGCAAGATAAATCTCAAAGGGTTTAGGCATATCAAATGATGGATGAAATTTTCTAACACTAAACGGCCAGTGTGATATCTTATCCATAATTGCAATAGGCATGTACTACACTATTTTTTTAGGATTTTATGTGTATAACCCAAAAATAAAAAGAACTAAAAGACAAAAACAAGAAAATCGAATTGCTTTGCAAATCTAAAAGAATAAGAAGACTCACAGTTGTGTTACCTCCCCAAGCTTAGGTGATTGCACAGTGCAGGAAGGAGATCTTGCATCGATGAATGGCCTTCTCTCGATGAACCTAGCAGTTGTGAATGTTTTTGTTTGTTCCCTGAGAACAACGCCAAAAAATAGTCTTGATGACACTAAGCAAGGTGCTAACTTGTTGGGACTCCAAGTGCAGAGTGTTGTAGCAAGAGTTAATTTTCCCCATGAGGAAACTCGAGGTTTATATCGACTATAGTGGACTAGTCGAACAAGCACTCGTCGTTCTATTTCAAGCAACCTACAAAAACAATTTCCTTGCCTTGTGTCCCCAACTCCACCGAGTGGTTGCCAAGCACAAGGTGTGAATGTAAGTAAAATAAATATGATATCCAATAAAGTAAATATGATGCAGGAAAGGTAAACTAAGCTAATATGCAATTTATAAAATGCGGTAAATGTGTTTTTGGGTTTTATATGTGAATGCAAGAAAGTAATTTTTTTATATTTTCGGATTTAATTAATCTGAATATAGAAGTGCGAATAAAAGTGCTGGAAAGGTGTTTCTTATGATTTTAATTGGACCGAGGGTCATGGGTTCATGTGTCTACTCTCTCATAAAGTTCTGGTGGCATTAAGCGCAAGATAGATGACCAAAATATTGACATGATTTTTATTATGTTAACTTGATAATATTCATATGGGCATCACGTCCCAATTTAAAGATGACGCAACACATCTTACTTATACTCCACTAGGTAGGAATTTCACTTCAAGCAATCTAGTATTAAGAATTAACCGAGTATAGCCTTAGGTAATTTGACATGATGTTAAATATTAAATATGCTACTGCTTGGACATATTACAATAGAACTATTCCTATGAATGTCACTTGGAATTCTCAGCTGTCACTAAAAAATTATAGTACATGTATTCTCTTTATCCCTAGTGAGGTAACCATAGAAAGGTAAAACACCATAGCAGATCATGAATACTATCACTATCCAATCACTACTACCTAGTTACTACATCTAATATATACGTACCATCCCCCTCTCGCACTCTCGCATACATGCTGGATAAGAACAAGTAGTAAAGAACAGGGTAATAATATGCATCTACTCATACATCAAGAACATAATAACATTTCACATCTCATTGATCATCCAATAAAATAAATATCCAACACATAGGAATTACATAATATGCACCATAATCATGTTGGCCAGCTCATATGGCATCTAAACATTGAAGTGTAAGAGAGAGATAGAATAAGCTACTTCCACAAACCCATAGTCCAGAGGTGGACTACTCCCTTTTCATGGAAATGATGATGGTGTTGATGTCGGAGAGGGTGGAGAAGCATCTGGGGGCGATTCCAGTAGCGTTTTCCCCTCCAATATTCATTGGAACAGGCTCTATTTCTGTGTTTTGTGTTTCTCCGCCGCCTCCTCTCGGGAATGCCGAGGGGGGTTTTATATTGGTATTTTTAGGTTAAGGTGAGCGTCAAGAGACAAAGATGGACGACATAAGAGCTCCGAGGCCCACACGGGCATGGGTGACGCAGCCAGGCTAGGGGCCCGCGCCACCTGTGCTTGTTTGGCCTCTAGGGCCCATCTCGTTGACTTCTTTTTCTCTAGATGGTTCTCATGATAAAATATTAATGCCCAAAAAATCTTAGGTTAATTTGAGTTTGGAAAGGTTTCTGAAAACGTAAAAAATACACAAAAAAGAATTTTTCTATTCTACAGAGTTATAACCAAAATAAGGGGGATCGATGGAAAAATCCCATAATTATTGCAATTCATAATTATAATAACTAATAACATTATAATATGTAGGAATATGCATCAATAAACTACAAAGTTCATGCATGTATTTTGCATGCATCAAGTAACAAATCTCAGAAGAACAATCTAGGATGTAATGATCCTTTCAACATGGATTAATTGATGTTTTTGTTGGTTGTTTTTCTATGCTGAAATTTCAAAAAAAGCAAGCTATTCTACAGGAATTGAATAGATTAAAAAGCAAATCTACAATGTATAAAACTTGGCGAAATACTTTTGCTCAAACTGAGATTTAGAGAGTGCATCAGAAAATTATTCCTCATAAACCCAAAGATCTCAGAGCGTTCCACTCAAAATGACATCAAATTCAGGAAACAAGCACCATCAATTTTTTTGCGAATCGTGTGGATCCTAAATATACTAAAGGAGGGCCCAGACTTCCACTTGCACTAGTGGAAAAGGGCTTCCATACACCCCCTTTAGTCTCCAAAAAGTTTGGGCCAAGACTAAAGGGGACATTAGTCCCGGTTCGAGCGGCTAGGGCCACGCACAAGTACGGCCAACCCCTAGTCCCGGTTCATAATGGACCATTAGTCCTGGTTGGTAACACCAACCGGGACTAAAGGGGTGGCAACCGACAGCCTCACAAGCGAGGGCCTTTAGTCCCGGGCCATGTTACCGACTGGGACTAAAGGCACCCCTTTAGTCCCATCGGTAGCACTGCCCAGGACTAAAGGCTGTCGCCTACAAAGAGCACTTCTCTGCCCCGAGTTTGCCACATGCAATAATGGTGGCTGACCAGATTTCCTTAATGACGAAGCCTTGCCAAAAAATTCATAATTTTTTTCAAGATTTTGAGTTGCCCCATCTATCCAAGTGTTCCAAAAGGTTAGCAACTTCACCCTTTCATCTTTAATTGCTAGTTTAGATCATATAATGTCCTAGAAGTGGTGAGATTGTGGCTTTAATTTGGTAGTAATTACGAGAGTTTATTTGATTTATATGCAATTTAAGCTCAAATTAACTCCTTAGTTTGCATATGTGTAGAGGTGGTATACTTATGTATTGACAAAAATGAGTATGGAGTAAAAAAAATTTATGCACATAACTCTTTATATTCTCAAGAAAATAGAGGGATTTGTGGAGTAATGTTAGAGAGTAACGTGGGAGAAATGTGGGAGTTCATGTGATTTATATGCAATGTGAGTAGAATTTTTTTGTAATAATAACTTGTAAGTATGAGGCATGTTCTTGATTCATTTTTCATGCACACAGCTGTTTTTATGCTCAAGAAAATAGAGGGATTTGTGGAGTAATGTTAGAGAGTAATGTGGGAGTTTAAGTGATTTATATGCAATGTGAGTTCATTCCTTGTATTAATTTGGTCACTTCTGTATTCATGATGTTGTGTAATGGTTTTTTATATACTTATATAATAATGCAGATGAACCAACAATGGATGTACGGTAACTGACTCTCTGGCGAGTTCATTATGGGCTTGCAGGGTTTCCTCCATGTGGCTGATGCAAACAAGAGGAATGGTTTTGTTGTCTGTCCAAGTAGTGTCTGTAAGAATTAGAAGAATTACTCTTCCTCAAGAACCCTTCACGTCCACCTACTTCAGCATGGTTTCATTGCCAGCTATAATTGTTGGACCAAGCACAGAGAAATAGGGGTTACAATGGAAGACAATGAAGAAGAAGAGGATGATGACAACTATCCTGAGTTCCCTGAATACAGTGATACTTTCATGGGAGAAGCTGAACAAGAAGCTGAAGGAGAGGCACATGATGAGCCCGCTGATGATCTTGGTCAGACCATTGCTGATGCACGGAGAGATAGTGTAAATGATAAGGAGAGGGAGAAGTTGGATCGCATGTTAGAGGATCACAAGAAGTCGTTGTACCCAAAATGCAAAAATGGTCTGAAAAAGCTGGGTAGCACACTTGAATTGCTGAAATAGAAGGCAGAGGAAGGTCTATCTGACTTGGGATTTGAAAAGTTGCTAGAAATGATGAAGAAATTGTTTCCAAAGGATAACAAATTTCCTGCCAGTACGTATGAAGCAAAGAAGGTTGTCTACCCTCTAAGTTTAGAGGTTCAGAAGATACATGCGTGCCCTAATGACTGCATCCTCTATCGCGGTGACTACGAGAATTTGAATGAATGGCCGATATGCACTGCATTGCAGTATAAGATAAGAGGAGATGACCCTAGTGATTCTGAGGGTGAGCCCCCAGGAAGAGGGTTCCTGCCAATGTGATGTGGTATGCTCCTATAATACCATGATTGAAACATTTGTTTCGATGCAAAGAGCATGCCAAGTTATTGCGATGGCACAAAGAGGACCGTTTGTCAGACGGGATGTTGAGACACCCTATTTATGGGTTGCAATGGAGAAAGATCGATAGAGAGTTTGAATATTTTGTAGGTGAGGCAAGGAACTAAAGGTTTTGTCTAAGTACAGATGGCTTCAATCCTTTTGGGGAGCAGAGCTCCAGTCATAGCACCTGGCCCATGACTCTATGCATCTATAACATTCCTCCTTGGTTGTGCATAAAGCGGAACTTCATTATGATGCCTGTGCTCATCCAAGGCCCAAGGCAAACCCGACAACGACATTGATGTGTACCTAAGGCCATTAGTTGATGAACATTTACAGTTGTGGCAGATTGAAGGTCTACATGTGTGGGATGAGCACAAACAAGAGGAATCTGACCTACGAGTGTTGTTGTTCATAACCATCAATGATTGACCTACTCTTAGTAACATTTTAGGACAGACAAACAAGGGATACAAGGCATGCACACACTGATTAGGTGAGACTAAAAGTATATATTTGGATAAATTGCAAGAAGAATGTGTACCCACGGCATTGTCGATTTCTTGGCAAACATCATACCTTAAGAAAGAAAGGCCAGCATTTCAATGGTAAGGCAGATCACCGACCGAAGCCTAAGGAACGTACTGGTGCTGATGTATTTGATATGGTCAAGGATATAAAAGTAATCATTGGAAAGGGTCATGGCAGAAAATCTGTTCCGCATGACGCTGATGGACATGCACCCATGTGGAAGAAGAAATCTATATTTTGGGATCTATCCTATTTGAAATTCCTAGACGTCCACTCTGCAATCAATGTGATGCATGTGACGAAGAATCTTTGTGTGAACCTGCTAGGCTTCTTGGGCATGTATGGGAAGACAAAAGATACAAAGGAAGCATGGCAGGACCAGCAACATGTGAAAGGCCCAGAAGGCCAGCATCTAGAATGGTTTCAAGGTCGCACCAACTATGCTCTTACCAAAGAAGAGAAGGTCACCTTTTTTGAATGCCTGAATAGTATCAAGGTCCCGTCTGGCTTCTCGTCGAATATAAAGAGAATAATAAATATGGCAGAGAAAATGTTCCAAAACCAAAAGTCTCATGACTGCCACGTGATTATGATGCAATTGCTTCTGGTTGCATTGAGGGGGCTTCTACCGGAAAATGTTTGAGTAGCCATTGTGAAGCTATGTGCATTCCTCAATGCAATATCTCAAAAGGTAATCAATCCAGAAGATCTACCATGGTTACAGAATGATGTGGTCCATTGTCTTGTCAGTTTCGAGCTGGCATTCCCACCATCCTTCTTCAATATTATGACGCACCTCCATGTTCACCTAGTCGAAGAGATTTCCATTCTCGGTCCTGTATTTTTACACAATATATTCCCCTTTGAGAGGTTCATGGGAGTTCTAAAGAAAATATGTTCGTAACTATGCTAGGCCAGAAGGAAGCATTGCCAAGGGCTATGGAACAGAGGAGTTCATTGATGGCTTATAAGTACAACCGATTGGGAACCCCAAGAGGAAGGTATGATGAGCACAGTAGCAAGTCATCCCTTAGTTGTGAAACCAAGGTTTAATCAGACCAGTAGGAGAAGGCCAAACTTTAGAAGGTGATGCTTACTAGCTTTGTGACACTCCGGACAAGGGCGCCAGATCAACTGCTTGTTGGCATGTCTTCCCCCAACAGCAATGTGAAACCTGCACACAACACAACCAAGAACTTTGCTCCCAACTTACGATGAGGTTGTCAATCTCACTGGTTTGCTGTAAACAAAGGATTGAGCGTATCGAGTGGTAATAGGATAATAGTATGCAAGAAAGTAAATAGTGCGAGTAAAAGTAAAATGGTAAAGCAATGTAAAGGAAATTGGACCGGGGTCCACAGTTCACTAGTGGTGTCTCTCCATAAGATAAATAACACATGCTGGGTAAACAAATTATAGTTGGGCAATTGATAGAGCAAGATAATGTACATACGTCATGAGGATCACTATGAGATTTACTCTGGGCATTACGACAAAATACATAGACCGTAATCCAACTGCAACTATGACTAAAAATCCACTCGCGGGGAATTGTCCAAGGACCCCTTGAGTATTAACTTGCGAACAACAGATAATCGCATTAAGCAAAGTGCATAATGTAAACAAAGCGAATGTCCTTAGACACGAGAATGTTGTTTTCTCCCTAGTGGCAACATCTCATCTACAACCTTAAAGGTTTCTGTCACTCCCCTAGATTAAATAGAGGCATGAACCCAACTATCGAGCATAAATACTCCCTCTTGGAGTTACTAGCATCTACTCGGCCAAGATAGCTACTAGTAACAAAAAGCATGAAAGATCATAAACAACATAGAGGTAACATAAGATATTTATTCAGCACATCAACATCACATAGTACCAATACTCATCGGATCCCAACAAACACAACATGTATGATTACATAAAGATGATCCTGATCATGTAGGGAAGCTCACAAGATCTAAACATGAAGCACATGGTGGAGGAGACAACCATCTAGCTACTGCTATGGACCCATAGTCCAAGGTAGACTACTCACACATCACTCCGGAGGCGACCATGGTGGTGTAGAAGGCCTCTGACAGGGATTTCCCTCTCCGGCAGGGTGCCGGGAAGAGCTCCTGGATCCTCCCGATCTCGCGATGGCAACGGTGGCAGCTTGCAGTATGTTTCATGAAAAAGAGATCCATCCTTTAGGTTTTTCCCATCGAGGGGACTTTATAGGCGAAGGGGCAGCGTAAGGAGGTGGACCAGGTGGTCTCACCACTGGTGGGCATGGCCAGGGGCTGGGCTGCGCCCCCTGGTGGTGAGACTGGCCCCTGGCCCTCCTCTGTCTCATCTTCGGTCTTCGCAAAGCTTCGGTAAAAATTGGAGGTTCCGCTTTTGTTTCGTCCAATTCTGAGAATATTTCCTGTGTATCTTTTCTGAAAAAAAAATAGCAGAAAATAGGGAACTGGCACTGTGGCATCTTGTTAATAGGTTAGTTCTGAAAAATGCAAAAAAATGCCATGAAGTGTAACAAAACTCAAAGCAAATGGTGTAAGAACAAGCATGGAGCATCAAAAATTATAGATATGTTTGAGACGTATCAAGCATCCCCAAGCTTAACTCCTGCTCATCCTCGAGTAGGTAAGTGATAACAAAAGAATAATTTTTGAGGTGACATGCACCATCACAATCTTGATCATCTAAGTAAGCATTGAGTGCTGGGATCAAAGAACTTAAAAAATGAGCATAAAAGACATAATCTTGACAATAAGAACTTAGCAACCATGTTATAACATGAAAAGAAACACAAACGAAAAATCATGAATAATGAAACAATGAAGGTCAAGTGTGTGTTCAAATCATATGGAAAACATAGGAAATGGTTTTCAGCTTGTCCTTCATGGAATAGCAAAACATAAATGCGTAGGACACCTTCAAGTTTAAGAGGGTGACTAGATACAAATAATTTAAGAACAAGTGAAACCAAAATAATGAGTGAATCAATGATAACTTTGGGACAATGCACATTATACTCAGAATGGCAACTATGCTCTCTTAGACGATGCATAAAGATAGAAGGTGGAGAC
Source organism: Dactylis glomerata (assembly GCA_007115705.1). Classification (NCBI taxonomy): domain Eukaryota; kingdom Viridiplantae; phylum Streptophyta; class Magnoliopsida; order Poales; family Poaceae; genus Dactylis; species Dactylis glomerata. The sequence continues at coordinate 2,825,092 of QXEO01002112.1, read as the reverse complement.
CCAACATAAAACTAAAAGAAAAACCCTTCGCAAAGGGAAGTCGTGATTGCAAGTTTTATAAACCTTCAAAAATTATGGTACTTACTAGCTTTGAGCTCTCATTGCCCCCACCATAGGCATCATGAATAGTTAAAGTAAATGCAAGAACATTTATGAGCATATGCTTGACAAATCATAAGTTGAAAACCTCATGTCCCGTGAAGTATGAATACCCAAACCTCATGCTACTCGACTTAGGGTCCCAAGCAAGCTCTTGTCATTGTAAGTATATGCGTATCATTGAGAACTGCCAATGGGGTACCTCCATGCCCGATGACATGGAACAAGCCCACATCAAAATGATAGGACAAATAGAAAATGAACACCTCATCATCTCTTTTATTTACCATTGATATAGCTTTTTATTTTGAGATGCATCATCGAATGTCCACTATGGGCATGCTGTAAATTTCCACCATGAATTATGCATGGCTTAGATTAGTGGCCCAGGCATTTCTCTAACACATATACAAACTCCATAATCCTGCAAGATTCCCAACTTGTTTCACATCGCGAGTATCCATAAACAAAAGATCATGATATCAACTCAAATAAGAGAGGTGCAATGTTGAAAGCTTACCCCATGACGGCATGGTTTGGCTAATTTCCAACTTACAACTTGCAAGCATAACATCAACATAAAAGAGCCACAATGTCAAAATTTAAAAAGCGTGAAAAGTAAAGTGTGCCATCAGGTTCGTGAGAGCTTTACTTACTAATTTTTGCATAACACTGAATTTTTTTAATTCGAAGGATAGATAAAAGCAAGTCAAATGTACTTGGAATAGCAAATTGCTAGTAGGTATGTATGGTGGACACATTGGAATAACTTGGTTTTTTGGGAGTTGGATGCACGAGTAGAGCTCATACTCAGTACAAAGTGAGGGCTAGCAAAGACTGGGAGCGACCAACTAAGAGAGCAATAACGGCCATAGTCATGCAAAGCGACAAAACATCATTAAAAGAAGCATAAAATGGCATCAAAAGTCAAAAACTAAATGATCATAGAGGCTTATGGCGACTTGTTAGAGTCAAACATGTTGTAAGCGTGCGCCAAGTCAACCCAAATAAAGCATCAAAGGAGAAAATGAAATAAATGCTTCCACATAGTAAGAGCAACGCATGATTTTTTCAAAGGCTCATTAAGCAATCTTAGTCATTTGAGGCAAGTCATGCTACAGCAAAAATCACTAAGCATACTATCAAAACAACATCAAGCATGGCATTCAAAAGTCTAAGACGCAGTCTAAACAAGCTCCTTTTTGTACCACTTTTTCGCATGAAACTTTTTCTCTTTTCCAACACCATTCGAACCTTTTTGAAACAACTCTTTTGATGAATACCAACATAGACCAGAGGTCCAAATACACCTTGATGCAAAGATAAAATAAGATCTGAACAAAAAACAAGGCAAAAAATGAAAGCTAAATGATGCGGCATGGTGTTGATGCTATAAGTCACCGTCCAGTTGGGAACCCCAAGAGGAAGGTATGATGAGCACAGCAGCAAGTTTTTCCCTCAGTAAGAAACCAAGGTTTATCGAATCCAGGAAAAAGCCAAACTCAAGAAGGTGATGCTTGCTAACCTAGTGACTTCCAACAGGGGTGCCGTTTACGACACTTGTTATCGCATCTTCTACTAGTAGCAACGCGGAACCTGCACACAACACAACCAAATACTTTGCTCCCAACTTACGATGAGGTTATCGATCTCACCGGTTTGCTGTAAACAAAGGTATGAGCATATCAAGTGGAAAGCAATAGTAGTATGCGAGAAAGTAAACAATGCGAGTAAAGTATACAGGTGATAGTAATATAAAGGAAATTGGACCGGGGTCCACAGTTCACTAGTGGTGTCTCTCCATAAGATAAATAGCACATGTTGGGTAAACAAATTACAGTTGGGCAATTGATAGAATAAAGATAACGTGCATATGTCACGAGGATCACTATGAGATTTACTCTGGGCATTACAACAAAATACATAGACCGCCATCCAACTGCATCTATGACTAATAATCCACCCACGGGGATATCGTCCAAACACCCCATGAGTATTAAGTTGCGAACAACAGATAACTGCATTAAGCAAAGTGTGTAATGTAAACAAAGCATATGCCCTTGGACATAAGAATGTTGTTTTCTCCCTAGTGGCAACAACACATCTACAACCTTAGAGCTTTCTGTCACTCCCCCAGATTAAATAGAGGCATGAACCCAACTATCGAGCATAAATACCCCCTCTTGGAGTCACTAGTATCTACTTGGCCAAGATAGCTACTAACAACGGAGAGCATGCAAGATCATAAACAACATAGAGATAACATAAGATATATGCAGCACATCAAATCAACATAACACCAATATTCATCGGATCCCAACAAACACAACATGTAGAATTACACAAAGATGATCTCGATCATGTAACGCAGCTCACGAGATCTAAACATGAAGCACATGGTGGAGAAGACAACCATCTAGCTACTGCTATGGACCTATAGTCCAAGGTAGACTACTCACTCATCGCGGCAGAGGCAAGCATGGCGATGAAGAAGACCTCCGGTAGCGATTCCCCTCTTCGGCAGGGTGCCGGGAAGAGCTTCTGGACCCTCCCAATCTCGGGTCGACAACGGCAGTGGATCGCGATGTGTTTCTGGAAAATTGATCGGGTTTTTAGGTTTTTCCTGTCGGGGGATCTTTATAGGCCAAGGGGTAGCATCAGAGGTGGACCACTGTGGTCTCACCCTAGGGGGCGCGGGCCAGGGGCAGGCCACGCCGCCCTATGGGGAGGCTGGCCCCTGGCTCGGCTCTGTCTACTCTTCGGTGTTCTGGAAGCTTCGTTTAATATCTGGACATTTGGCTTTTGTTTTCTCCAATTCCGAGAATATTTCTTGTATAACTTTTCTAAAACACAAAAATAGCAGAAAATAGGGAACTGGCACTGTGGCATCTTGTTAATAGGTTAGTTCCGGAAAATGCATAAAAACGCCACGAAGTGTAATGAAACACTAAGCAAATGGTGTAAAAATAAGCATGGAGCATAAAAAATTATAGATACGTTTGAGACATATCAGCATCCCCAAGCTTAACTCCTGCTCATCCTCGAGTAGGTAAGAGATAACAAAAGAAATAATTTTTGAGTTGACATGCACCTACACAATCTTGATCATCTATGTAAAGCATTGAGTGCTGGGATCAATAGAACTTAAAACATGGGCATGAAAGATATAATCTTGATAGAAGAAACTTAGCAACCATGTTATAATATGAAAATGAACACAAATGAAAGATCATGAAAATGAAACAATGAAAGTCAAACGTGTGTTCAAATCATATGGAAAACATACAAATGGTTTTCAGATTGTCCTTCATGGAGAGAGGAAAACATAAATGCATAGGACACCTTCAAGTTTAAGAGGGCGACTAGATACAAGTAATTTAAGAACAAGTGAAACCAACATCATGAATCAATCAATGAAAACTTTGGGACAATGCACATTATACTCAGAATGACAACTATGCTCTCTTAGACAGTGCATAAAGATAGAAGATGGTGACTCAACATAAAAGTAAAAGAAAGGCCCTTCGCAGAGAGAAGCAGTGATTGCAAGTTTTATAAACCTTCAAAAATTATGGTACTTACTAGCTTTGAGTTCTCATTGCCCCCATCATAAGCATCTTGAATGGTTAAAGTTAATGCGAATACACTTATGATGCATATGCTTGACAAATCATAAGTTGAAAACCTCGTGTCCCGTGAAATACGAATACCCAAACCTCATGCTACTCGACTTAGAGTCCTAAGCAAGCTCTTGTCATTGTAAGTATACACGTATCATCAAGAACCACCAACGAGGTACCTCCGTGATCGATAACATGGAACAAGCCCACATCAAAATGATAGGATAAACGGATAATGAATACCTCGGCATCTCTTTTATTTACCATTGGTATACCTTTTTATTGTGAGATGCGTCGTCAAATGTCCACTATGGGCACGCTGTAAATTTCCACCATGAATTATGCATGGCTTAGATTAGTGGCCCAGGCATTTCTCTAACACATATACAAACTCCATGATCCCGCAAGATTCCCAAATTATTTCACATCGCGAGTATCCATAAACAAAAGATCACAATATCAACTCAAATAAGAAGTGCAATGTTGAAAGCTGTAGCGCCCTGCCTTTTGCTAAAGGCAGAACTCCTGTGTATCTGTGCCATTCCCTGAATCAGTAGATAGCACCACAGTACAAAATGAGAAATCATTGCAATAGCATCAATATTACAACGTAAATCCAGTTACATAGGTATTCAACCTTATGAGTACTCAGCATAAAGCATAGATTGCAGTGAGCTTCCATCTTCATCAAGTGCCACAAGCAGACATGTTGGAATTTAAGCTCGAGATCCTACTCCTGGTTCCTTACTCGAAATAAAACCTGCACGTTTGAATATGCAGCCCCAGAGGGGTCAGTACAATGATGTACTGGTAAATGACACATATCTGGTGGCATTTTTGTGGAAAGAAAACTAGCTACATGATATTTGGCTGGTGGATCTCATAAGCTGATTGCATAAAGCCAATTTTATCCTATAATCCATTTTAATACTTTCTTACAAAATTTTATTTTTCAAGGGTCAAGCCCCATACACTACATACTGGCCGGTATGTAGTTCTGGGCGAAACTCAATAAAGTTTGGAACCTCAGGCACCACCACCCCTCGGAGTGTATGGTCCTTAGTTCCTACCTAGGGGTTTCTAGACAAATTTTAATAATTCAAAAACGGTGATGAGATTCTTCCGTACATTCCATGTCTAGAGACTCAATTGTCCATAACCGAGGACATGGCTAATCGATTAGTTTTAAACAACTTGCAAGGGTTGTGCACTTTCACCTTACGATTCATTTTATGCCCATACATAAAATGAAACGAGACCTTTTAGAGGAGAGGGCAACTAACTAGCAAGATCCGCTCCCAACCTATAATTCATCTACCACCGTCTTCTTGCACACAAGTTGCACTCCCACATCTAATCAGTCAAGACAGAGCCCATAATGTCATAAGGCTGCACTAGAAGTACACTAAGCATGGAAGACATAGCCATCTCTTTGTTCCTGGGTGGCCATCCCGAGCGGTATCCTGAACCCACATCCTCTTAACAAGGCATGTGTCTCAGAACCCACCTACCTCGCCTCCTCTTATCAAACCAATCCACCCAGGTGTTTCATTTTAGTTGAAGTTCTTAATTTGTTCACAAAACACTTTTCAAGTGATCTTAGCATGGCATCAATATTTTTCGAAGTATTTAGCATCCTATCAGGTGGGGGTTTGAGGGATAGCTACACACTACTAGGATCTAAGCATTTGATAAAACAGTTGAATAAATCACCTATCATGCATACTACAAGAGGTGAATATACTAATGCATAAGTAAAATGGGTAAGGGACATGTGTGTCACTTGCCTTTTTTGAAGAATACGATCTTTCCACTTTTCTCAACTAAGCACGTAGCTCTTCGCAAAAACTATAGCACAAGAAATAGCATAACATAAACAATCCATACAAACACAATCAAACAAATTAAACAATTGAAAGGTGTTTGTTTAACAATTTAGATTTATTTAGATGTTATGATAGAAAGATATGGCAAAGGAAATATGAATTGTGAGATAAGGGTTTGAGAGCTTAGCTAGGATAGATCAATATGATTTGAGAGAGAATTGGACTAGGCAAAATATAATTGATGAAGTTTTTATGCTTTATTAAAGCATGAATGAGTTTTAGGAATAGCTCATGTGTAATAAATTACACAAGAGTCAAATTGTGCAACTACAACACTATTGAGTAAATGTGACAACAATTACTCTTAATTAGTATCTATTGCACTTAGGAACTAGGCTAGGTTTTAAGAATGCTTGAACTACTCAATTAGCACATTTGCAAGATGAATAGTTCAATACATGTGAACAAAACTAAGTAGGCATTGGATTGGGTATGAATAATTGATATTGGAGGACATGGCTCAAATGGTTCATAGATCAACATGGTGTATAACACATACTATGGTATGGATTATAACAACTCCACATTAATAGAACCTAAGTTTGAGATGAATTCATATTCTACTCAAGTAGCACAATTGCAATTTGAATATATATATGAATTAGACAAGATATAATGAGTGAGATCCTTATGCTTTATCAAAGCATATTGAATCTTGGAATATTTCATGTGGGTAAATCACATAAAAGACAAAATAGTGCAATGGCAATACTATTGAATAAGTGTATCAACAATTATTCTTAAATAGTATATATTACACTTAGGTAATGGGCTAGGATTCATGAAGCATTGAGTTACTCAATTAACTCATTTGTTAATTGAATAGCTCTACACATGAATTTAGGATCAAGTGAACAGAGGATTGATTATGGGTAGATAACATTTGAGATTATGGTTTAAGGTTTCAATGGAGTATAGGATAGATGCTATAATGTTGATTAGATCAACACCACAGTAGCAAGGTAGAAACTAAGATTGAAGTATCACACTTTACTCAAATGACACATTTGTAATTTGAATAAGTGGGTACTATACAAGATAGGTCTAAGTGAATATGATCTTGATCAAGATATTGTTTAGACAACAATGATGGCTAGGTATGATCATAGGATTGGCTATGGTAGAAGGAAACATTACTGAAAAGGATTAGACTTATTCTTATAATGGAAATTACTCAAATCCTCATATTTAAATTTGAATAATTGTGATATGATTCAAGAAATTATGGGAGTTGTGCTACTGGATAGCTTGCAGTAAAACAAAGTCACTGCAACTGGCTTCACTCCAAAATAAGTTATAGAATTTGAATTATCACCTAAATGGTGATTTGGACAAATTTGAATGCACAAAGTGTGTGCACGTATCAAATTTGGATTCTCTTGATCCTATGATGTTCTACATGTTCTGAGGAATCCAAGGACTACAAATTTGCAATTTTTGGATTAACAGAACTAAAGATATGAATTAAACAAGCTAACAGAGAGTTTGATTCCAATTTGAAAATAGTTTCAAATTGAACTCATAAAATATAAGATTTTATGGTACTGCTGGATTCTAGATGTCTCAAGGATTCCAACGGTATATCATTTGCTATTTTTGGACCTACAGATCAAAAGATATGAATTATGCAAGTTGCAGATGATTTGAAATTGATTTGAACCTAATTTGAATCAGAACAGATCTGGGCGCGACATGTGGCATGTTCCTATTCAAGGGTACCTCTTCGTGTGGATTGGCTCTGCTTGCCGTTAGATCTAAAGAAGATCTAAGGGCTCAGATCACTCCGTACCCCTTCAGGTAAGTGAGTTGATGTGGACCGTTTGATTGAGATCCGACGATCAAGAAAGAAGGAGGAGGCTTACCGGTTCGGCTTGGGTTATGGTTTCAGTCGCCGGCGAGAAATTCCAGTGAGGGTCCACTTGAAGTTGATGATGGCGAGCTTCTGGCTACCTCTGGTTGACGGCGAGGCTATCGGGGTCTGCATGGGAGAGAGTAGTCGAGGAGGTGCAGAAATCTGGTGGCGGGGTACCTTATGGCGTCGGAATCGACGACGAAGGCCTTCGGGGTCTGCAGACTCCGGCGATAAATCTAGCCGGCCTGGCGACATCTCGTGTAGGAGGAGGAAAGGGAGATGGAGGAGGGGAGTGCAGGCTTCTTATAGGAGTGGCACGGGGAAGAAACAGCCGAGCATATAATGGGAAATTAATCGGGGAGGGGAGTTACTGCGGGGGAAACGGTCACCGGCGTGATCTCCGGTCTGAGGTTGAAGACGACCTCGTGCTGATGAGTGGGACCCACCAGTCAGTGACAGAGAGAGAGAGGAATAAGTGGATACCAGTTCAGAATCGCCTTCTGGGCTGCGGGCTGCTTCAACTTCCGGGCCGAAAGTTTCCCCCCCGAGGCCCTTCTCTATTTTTTCTTCTTTTCTCTTTTCTCTTTTTCTGTTTTCTTATTTCTTTCATATTATTTGCAAATTTGATTCAAATCAAGTCAAACCAAATTCTAAAATTTTGTAAAATTCAACACAATGTTTTAACCCAGTAATAAACATGCCTTTTCAAAATAAAACAAGATTTTCAAAAGGCTTTATAAATTTAACAAAAGGCTTTGCTTGCATAATACAAAATAGATATAGGGTTTGAACTTGATTCTTTCAAAAATAGTAAAATAATAGTTTATAAAAATAATGATTGAGAAAACACTCAATTATGGTTTGAAAAGGCAATCCATAATGAATAAAACAAATTTTGTAAAACAATCTTTTGCCAGCAAGCTTGCATAAAGCTGATTAAAAGCAAGGAAAAAAAATAATATTTTGATTTTTGGTTTTTCTCAAAGAGTTTCTTCAAGAAAAATAATAGAAGGTTTAAAATAGTTTTCTAATAAAGCTTTCAATAGACTCAAAAAGTTTTAAATCCCTGTGAAAATCCAATCATCTCAAACAAAACAAACGCAAAAATTTCCCCCAAAATTTGATAAAATCTTGGGATGTTACAGACTACCACCCTTAAAAGAAATCTCATCCTCGAGATTGGAGAGGCTAGAAAGAAAGTAGGTATTAGGTTATTTGGGTTTAGGTATCTGGGTGGCTAGCACACTTAAAAGAAAATTCCTCTTGGTGGTATCTTGATGCTTCCTTAGGCACTTGCATTTTGTTCCCAGCTTGCATTCACTGTTGTGTCATTTTCCTTGAACCGCTCTTCTCAGACATCTTGATGTTCACAGCTATGTTCAAAAGTGGGCATACCAAGGGTTCCATCCAATTCTGGTGATAAGCAGATATCATCCATCGTGTTGTCATCAACAAGGTAGTCCACATCTTCATTTACAATAGGTGGGTGTCTGATCACAAATTCGACACCAACCTTCCTTATGGGGCTGCTTGAGGTAACCTTACTCTATTGTAAAGCTTTCTATCCAACGGGGTAGTTGTTGAACTACTTTGGACACTGAGGAGTCACTCTTTGGTTCAATCAGAGGACCAAGCTAAGTTGTCTCCTCTTTGGGTCATTCAGAAGACCAAGCTGAGAGGGTATACTCTCATCATCTCAACTTCCTTATCATCATCCTTAGAGGTTCTTCATCTTATGGTTGCTTCCTTATACCATCCCGCTCTTAAATTTTCAACGACACCATTCTGTTCTGGTAACCTTCCTGGTTGCCGTACATCTTCCAAGAATGTGTATCTAGCCTTTTCTTGGTCGGTCCTCACCAAGGCCAAGACAGCATACAGGCTATCACCATACTCCTTGTTGCTTTTTAGCTGATTTTCATTACAGAATCTTGCTACTTGGTGGTGATGGCGCCAGAAAAGTGTTGATAGCGAGTTGATGTGGAAGCAGACGTCCTTGTGCGTGGTGCTTGACCAGCCCGTTGGGAACCCCAAGAGGAAGGTATGATGAGTGTAGCGGCTAGTTTTCCCTCAGTTAAGAAACCAAGGTTTATCGATCAGGAGAAGAGAGACGGTGACGACTGAAGGTGTTTGTGGAACCTGCACACACACAAACAAATACTTTGTTCCCAACTTGCGATGAGGTTGTCAATCTCACCGGTTTGCTTGAAACAAAGGTTATGAGTGTATCGAGTGGAAAACAGTAGTAATATGCTAGTAAAGTAAACAGTGCGGGAATAGTAAACAGTTGATTGCAATATGATTAAAATAGGACCGGGGTCCACAGTTCACTAGTGGTGTCTCTCCATAGATAAAATAACATGCTGGGTAAACAAATTACAGTTGGGCAATTGATAGAATAGAGCTAACGTGATATGTCAAGAAGATCACTATGAGATTTACTCTGGGCATTACAACAAAATACATAGACCGCCATCCAGCTGCATCTATGACTAATAATCCACCCCCGGGGATATCATCCGAACACCCTAGAAGTATTAAGTTGCGAACAACAGATAATTGCATTAAGCAAAGTGTGTAATGTAAACAAAGCATATGCCCTTGAGCATATGAATGTTGTTTTCTCCCTAGTAGCAACAGCACATCTACCACCTTAGAGGTTTCTGTCACTCCCCCAGGTGAAATAGAGGCATGAACCCACTATCGAGCATAAATACCCCCTCTTGGAGTCACTAGCAACTACTCGGCCAAGATAGCTACTAACAACGGAGAGCATGCAAGATCATAAACAACATAGAGATAACAAAAGATATAATTCAGTACAACAACTTAATCATAAACACCAATATTCATCGGATCCCAACAAACCAACATCATAGAATTACATAACAGTGATCTCAATCATGTATGGCAGCTCATGAGATCTAAACATGAAGCACATGGTGGAGAAGACAACCAACTAGCTACTGCTATGGACCCATAGTCCAAGGTAGACTACTCACTCATCGCTCCGGAGGCAATCATGGCGATGAAGGAGACCTCCGGTGGCGATTCCCCTCTCCGGCAGGGTGCCGGGAAGAGCTTCTGGACCCTCCCGATCTTCGGGTCGACGGCGGCGGCGGATCGCGATGTATTCTAGAAAACTGATCGGGCCTTTAGGTTTTTCTCGTCAGGGGGTATATGTAGGCGAAAGGGGGCTGTCAGAGGGTGGACCACGTGGCCTCACAAGGGGGTGGCGCGGCCAGGGGCCAGGCCATGCCGCCCCTGTGTGTGGGGGCCTCGTGGCCCCCCTCCGTCAGGTCTTCGGATGTTTGGGAGCTCCCCGGTGAAATATGACTTCAGGAACTTGTTTCGTCCAATTCCGAGAATATTTCCTGTGTATCACTTCTGAAACACAAAAACAGCAGAAAACAGGAAACTGGCACTGTGGCACTTCGTTAATAGGTTAGTTCCGGAAAGTGTATAAAAATGCCACTAAGTGTAACGAAACAGTAGGCAAATGGTGTAAAACGAAGCATGGAGCATCAAAAATTATAGATACGTTTGAGACGTATCAAGCATCCCCAAGCTTAACTCCTGCTCGTCCTCGAGTAGGTAAGTGATAACAAAAGAATAATTTTTGAGGTGACATGCACCTACACAATCTTGATCATATATGTAAGCATTGGTGAGCTGGGATCAATAGAACTTAAAACATGGCATGAAGATATAATCATGACAATAAGAACTTAGCAACCATGTTGTAAACATGCAAATGAACACAAACAAAAGATCATGATAATGAAACAATGAAAGTCAAACGTGTGTTCAAATCATAAGGAAAAACATACAAGTGGTTTTCAGCTTGTCCTTCAAAGAGAGCAAAACATAAATGCATAGGACACCTCAAAGTTTAAGAGGGCGACTAGATACAAATAATTTAAGAACAAGTGAAACCAACAATATGAGTCAATCAATGAACCTTGGGACAATGCATATCACACTAAGAATGACAACTATGCTCTCTTAATGATGCATAAAGAAAGAAGGTGGTGACTCAACATAAAAGTAAAAGAAAGGCCCTTCGCAGAGGGAAGCAGTGATTGCAAGTTTTATAACCTTCAAAAATTATGGTACTTACCGGCTTTGAGCTCTCATTGCCCCCATCATAAGCATCTTGAATGGTTAAAGTTAATGCGAGAACAATTATGATGCATATGCTTGACAAATCATAAGTTGAAAACCTCGTGTCCCGTGAATACGAGTACCCAAACTATGCTACTTTACTTAGAGTCCCAAGCAAGGCTCTTGTCATTGTAAGTATATGCATATCATTGAGAACCGCCAATGGGGTACCTCCGTGCCCGATGACATGGAACAAGCCCACACCAAAATGACAGGACAAGCAGACAATGAACACCTCGACATCTCTTTTATTTGCTATATTGTTTAGCTTTTTATTGTGAGATGCGTCGTCGAATGTTCACCATGGGTATGCTGCAAATTTCCACCATGAATTATGCATGGCTTAGATTGGCGGCCCGGCGTTTCCCTAACACATATACAAACTCCATGATCCCTACAAGATTCCCAATTCATTTCCCATAGCGGGCATCCATAAACAAAAGATCACAATATCAACTCAAATAGAAGTGCAATGTTGAAAGCTTGCCCCATGACAGCATGGCTGGGCTAGAATCCAACTTACAACTTGCAAGCATAACAACTCAGCATAAGAGACCACAATGTCAAAATTTTAAGAACAGGAAAAAGTAAAGTGTGCCTTCCGGTTCGTGAGAGCTTTACTGACCGAATTTCGCATAACACTGGTAAGAGTTTAATTTGAAGAGAATATAAAAGCAAGTCAAATTTACTTGGAATAGCAAATTGCTAGTAGGTATGTATGGTGGACACAACGGAAAACTTGGCTTTTAGGAGTTGGATGCATGAGTAGAGCTCATACTCAGTACAAGGTGAGGGCTAGCAAAAGACTGGGAGCGACCAACTAAGAGAGCAATAATGGCCATAATCATGCAAAGCGACAAAGCGACATTAAAAGAAGCATACGATGGCATCAAAGGTCAAAAACTAAATGATCATGAAGGCTATGGCGACTTTGTAAGAGTCTAACATGTGTGAGCATGCGCCAAGTCAACCCAAATAAAGCATCAAGGAGAAAACCAAAATAATGCTTCCGTATAATAAAAACAACGCATGATTTTTTTCAAAGGCTCATTAAGCAATCTCAGTTATTTGAGACAAGTCATGCTACAGCAAAACCACTAAGCATACTATCAAAAAGACATCTAGCATGACATGAAAAAGCCTAAGCCGCAGTCTACACAAGCTCCTTCTTGTACCACTATTTTGCACAAAGCTTTTTCTCTTTTCCAACACCATTTGAAATTTTTAAAGATACCTCTTTTGATGAAAACCAATGAAGTTTAGAGGCAAAAATACACCTTGATGAAAGGATATGAAAAGATCTGAACGCAAATCAAGGCAAAAACGAAAACCAAAAGCAGTAGCAGAAAAAGTAGAACGCTTGATTTTAAATAAGAGTGAAAACTAGAGCGTTCTTTGCAAATGAAAACGAGTACATCTCCTCCAAAGGGAATTTGTTGGGGTCCAACCATTTATTGCAGCAAACAAACTAAACAAACCAACTAAGAAAACTAAAACGACTGACGCTCCAAGAAAAACACATAGTGCATGAAGCAATAAAAATATAGTGTTTTGAAAGGTGACCTGATTTTTGCCGATGAAGAAGGGGTGCCTCGGGGGCATCCCCAAGCTTTGACGCTTGTACTTCTTGGATATTTGAGTTTTGTCCATTCTTCAACTCATCTCATCATTCTCCAATCCCTACACTTGAAAACTTCCTTCATACAAAACTAAACACAATTCTATTAGCAACATTAGTGTAAGCATAAAATATATTCAACCTCTTTTAGCTTCAGGTTTCAACCCAAAACCACCACATATAAAGTATATACTACTGTAGCAACTTCCACAAGAGTTCCATGATCAAAAATAACTCAAAAGAAAGCGATAAAGTGGCAAAAACGAATATTGGCAGAAATCTGTCAAAACTGAACAGCTGACAAAGGACGAATTTTTGAGGGATTTTCCGTTGCTCAAATCAAAAAGTGTTCAACTAAGAAAAGTTTGGATATAACCTGGGGCATATGCACAAGAAATCGCAGGTCCAAAAGATAAACAGAGAATTTGCACGAATTTTTACGGTGCAGCACCGAAAACAGTTTCAGGACAGCAATAACCCCAAATCTTTACCTCACTCAAATTAGAGGCTTCTCTTGGCACAAAAATGAAATAAACAAGATAAGGAGCGGTCATTACAGTAGTAATGACTTCCAAGACTCAAATAAAAGAAAAAGTACTGTAAATAAAACATTGGGTTATCTCCCAAGAGTGCTTTTCTTTAACGCTTTTGAGCTAGGCGCAGAAAAGTGCGAATCAAGTAATATCAAGTGATGAAGTGCTAGTTACCTCAGTAGGCTCTTTGAAGGTTCCCGAAGATGATTCAACCTGCAAGTCACCCTTAGTGGAACTAAGAGTCTTACCAATTTTAAGAACATGTTGAGATTTAAGCGCAGAAACCTTGGGAACATACATAAATTTTTGCTCTTTTCCAACAAACACTTTCTCCTTCTTAAATTTAAGAGAAGAGAAGATTAAGCTAAGAGTTTCCATGGACTCCTCTAGTTTCCCGATCCTTAAGTTTTGATTGTCATGAGTAGTGCTAGCCTCTAACATGGTAATTCTCTTACCAATATTTTCTATAAGTTCACTAACGCGGCTAGCATTTTCTAGGATACTTGGCAAACTTTTCTCTAAAGAGCTGAGCTTTTCTACCACCTCCTCTAAGGTGGTTTCAGTTTTGGCAACATGAATAGGTGGTACTCCCACTAAACTTTCAATTATAGTGCATGCTTCTCCCGCGGGAGTACCCAGAAAATTACCTCCTGTAAGAGTATCAAAAACATACCTATTCCAGCTAGATATACCAACATAAAAATTTCTAAGGAGGATCGTGGTGGAGTGCTTTTTGGTACACCTATGATGAGCATTATCAATACGGTACCAAGCATCTTTTAAACTTTCTCCCCCCTGTTGCTTGAAACTATGAACTTCTACTTCAGGATTACTCATTGTAACAAAACTAAAAGCAGATAAATAAAAACAACTACCAAGGATTCTTATTTTTTTGGGTTTTTGATAAAAAAGCAATGCAGGTAAAATAAAATAAAGTAAAGCAAAACAAATAACAAAGCAAAGAATGTGTGTGCGAAGAACTCCCCTCGCAGAAGTCTTCTCTCTTCCCCAGCAACGGCGCCAGAAAAGTGGCAGCTACTTGGTGGTGATGGCGCCAGAAAAGTGTTGATGTGGAAGCAGACGTCCTTGTGCGTGGTGCTTGACCAGCCCGTTGGGAACCCCAAGAGGAAGGTATGATGAGTGTAGCGGCTAGTTTTCCCTCAGTTAAGAAACCAAGGTTTATCGATCAGGAGAAGAGAGACGGTGACGACTGAAGGTGTTTGTGGAACCTGCATACACACAAACAAATACTTTGTTCCCAACTTGCGATGAGGTTGTCAATCTCACCGGTTTGCTTGAAACAAAGGTTATGAGTGTATCGAGTGGAAAACAGTAGTAATATGCTAGTAAAGTAAACAGTGCGGGAATAGTAAACAGTTGATTGCAATATGATTAAAATAGGACCAGGGTCCACAGTTCACTAGTGGTGTCTCTCCATAGATAAAATAACATGCTGGGTAAACAAATTACAGTTGGGCAATTGATAGAATAGAGCTAACGTGATATGTCAAGAAGATCACTATGAGATTTACTCTGGGAATTACAACAAAATACATAGACCGCCATCCAGCTGCATCTATGACTAATAATCCACCCCCGGGGATATCATCCGAACACCCTAGAAGTATTAAGTTGCGAACAACAGATAATTGCATTAAGCAAAGTGTGTAATGTAAACAAAGCATATGCCCTTGAGCATATGAATGTTGTTTTCTCCCTAGTAGCAACAACACATCTACCACCTTAGAGGTTTCTGTCACTCCCCCAGGTGAAATAGAGGCATGAACCCACTATCGAGCATAAATACCCCCTCTTGGAGTCACTAGCAACTACTCGGCCAAGATAGCTACTAACAACGGAGAGCATGCAAGATCATAAACAACAAAGAGATAACAAAAGATATAATTCAGTACAACAACTTAATCATAAACACCAATATTCATCGGATCCCAACAAACCAACATCATAGAATTACATAACAGTGATCTCAATCATGTATGGCAGCTCATGAGATCTAAACATGAAGCACATGGTGGAGAAGACAACCAACTAGCTACTGCTATGGACCCATAGTCCAAGGTAGACTACTCACTCATCGCTCCGGAGGCAATCATGGCGATGAAGGAGACCTCCGGTGGCGATTCCCCTCTCCGGCAGGGTGCCGGGAAGAGCTTCTGGACCCTCCCGATCTTCGGGTCGACGGCGGCGGCGGATCGCGATGTATTCTGGAAAACTGATCGGGCCTTTAGGTTTTTCTCGTCAGGGGGTATATGTAGGCGAAAGGGGGCTGTCAGAGGGTGGACCACGTGGCCTCACAAGGGGGTGGCGTGATGACCCACAAGTATAGGGGGTGTATCGTAGTACTTTCGATAAATAAGAGTGTCGAACCCAACGAGGAGCAGAAGGTGTTGATGAGCAGTCTTGATCGAGGAATCACTGTAAATACTAGCAAACAGGTTTTCAGGAGTATTTGGTAATACGAGTAAATTAAGTGCGAGTAAATAAAAGACAGTAGTAACAATTGCAGCAAGTGGCCCAATCCTTTATTCAGCAAAGGACAAGCCGGTTGTGTTCTTATAATAACCAAACGTTCTCGAGGACACACGGGAGGTTTCTGTCAAGAGCTTTCGCTTCATAGAGCCAATGATATTTATTGATTTGGTAAGTGTTATGGGGGTGAACCTGTGCTAGCGCACTACCCTTACTAGGATAAATACACACTTGTGATTATACCCCTTGCAAGCATCTGCAAATACAAGTAAGTAATTAAGATAAATCTAACCACAGCCTTAAACTCTAGGATCCTACGCTCCCTGGTGCAATGGTTTACCAACGGAGGTTTAGGTTTCTGTCACTCCAGCAACCCCACAATCGGTAGCCAAATACACAATGCATCTCACTAGGCCCATAAATGGTGAAGTATCATGTAGTCGACGTTCACATGACACCACTAGTGAAATAGCACCACAACAATATCAAACCATTAAATATTTCTCAACAATAATTCACTACTAACATCTTGACTTCTCCCATGTCCTCAAGAACTAAACGAACTACTCACAAGACATCATATGGATCATGATCAGAGGTGAAATAATGGTGAATAACAATCTGGACATAAATCTTAACTCAACGGTTCCACTCAATAGCATCAACTACAAGAGTAATCAACACCGGGAAAGTTTCCCCTATGAATATAACAAGATCCAACTCAAGATGTTACAGCGGGATGGCGAGGTGATGGTGGAGATGAAGGTGCTGGTGATGGAGATGGTGATGATGACGATCCCGATGAAGTCCGGTGCGATGGTGATGACGATGGCGACGATCTCCCCTCTCCGGGAAGGAATTTCCCCGGCAGATTTCTCTCTGCCGGAGAGCTTTTTCTCTCTGGTGTTCTCCGCCCCGTAGAGGCGGCTGTGTCTAACTCTCGACCCCCCCCTGACTTAGGTTTTTGGGGACGATGATGTACGCAAAAGGGCGATGGCAGAAGTGGGCCAGGGCGACCTCACGTGGGCCCCGCGCGGCCAGGGGGCTGGCCGCGCCGCCCACGTGTGAGGGCGCCTCCTAGCCCCTCTCGTCTCCTCCTTCTGGCTCCGTGAGTCTTCTGGGAAATTATAATTTCTGGGTATTTTTCTGGAATTTTCCTGATCTTCAAAATATGGTCTTCTGATGGTCCTTTTTCCAGCAGAATCCTGACTCCGGCAGCATCTCCTCCAATGATCATCAAACATGTGAAAACAAAGGAAATAACATAAGTATCATATCTGAATATGAAATATATCAATGAATAACAGTAAATTATGATACAAAATAGTGATGCAAATTGGACATATCAACCCCCCCAAGCTTAGACCTCGCTTGTCCCCAAGCGAAAACCAAACTCGGTAAACATGACCACAGGTTTATGGAGTGAAGTGTCGATAATCAAAATACGAACAAGAAGCATCACATTCACTAAGGCACAAATTATAATAGACAGCAACTTCCCTTTATAAGATGTAAACTTTCAATAGGTAAAAGGGAATCACATACAAGAATACACAAGGTAAATTATAATCGGCAATGGCAAACCTTAGTTCCTGGTCAATGAATGGAGAACAAGCTGTTCTCTCTTTTTAAACGGAGCCTTTTAAAACAGAGCTCATATAGCAAAGACTATATGCTCAACAGAGTAAACTTTTGCATTCAACGAGAGCTTTCAAAGATGTATTCCTTCAGACAAAAGCATTATACAAAAACAAGGAAGATAATAAACATGATTAAACGGATCAACATATGGATGAGTGAAACATAACAACTCAAATGCTTGCTTGAGATAGAGGGAAATAGGTTGACTCAACATAAAAGTAAAAGATAGGCCCTTCGCAGAGGGAAGCAGGGATTAAACATGTGCTAGAGCTTTTCATTTGTAAAACAGAGGTAAAAGTTATTTTGAGAGGTGGTTGCTTTCGTCAACGACTAGCAACGGAGTTCTTGATATCTTCCATACTAAACAAGTGAGAGCGGTTCCGAGATGTTTAATTAGTTGGCACTTTGGTGCTCTTTTATAGCTTTGCACTCCTCCCCACCTTTTCCTTTCTCAAACCATGGCTAACCGATTCCATCGGGTGCCGACCAACTTTCACAAACCAATGGAGGAGTACCTTTTTCTTTCTTTTTAGAAATAAGATTATAATGGTCTGACCAGCTCTCTTGCAAAATTAATGACGAGCAGATGAAGCTGCCTAGTCGAGGGGTACTTAATTTAGTATGGAAGATAACAAACCCATCCACTACGTCCTCATGAGCTAAAAACAGTGGCACAAAATGAGAAATGTTTGAAAGTTTTTGAAAGGTAGCACATGAAAATTTACTTGGAATGGCTTAAAATACCATGCATAGGAATTTATAGTGGACTCTTTGGAAGTGACTTGGCTTTTGGGAATTGGATGCACGAGAAGTATTTCCTCTCAGTACAGGTTTTTGGCTAGCAAGGCTGGGTAGCAAGCACAAGAGTCGCATGAAACAAACAAACATACATATAATAAGAACAATCATGCAAACTCCCTTGAAAGTACAACGATTCTAACTTCAAGAATAACAATGCTTATAAGCTAAACATAAGGAAAACTGAAGTGATGTAACTACAAGCACTTCTTTATTCTTTTCTATTCAAACTTCAAGATAAAGTTGCTACTGACCAAGCTAGGTTTGCCAAAACCAACTGAATCTACTCATGTTCCCAATGTGATACCAATACCAATCAACAAGACTAATCGCATAAGAGAGATTGCAGACTAACATAAAGTGTGCGAAAAGTAAACGATAAAACTTCTCATTAATATTTCATTACCGCAACTCACACCAAGGGATACAAAGATAACTAACTAAGGAGGATACTTCCAACTGCAAACTATTCTATATGATAACTTCTCTATTCATGATAAGAATCTACTTGAAAAGTAAATGAACAGAAGGTAATGATGTGATACCGCGGCACTCCCCCAAACTTGGAACAAGCCAAGGGGATGCCTATACCGATGACGAATTACTCCTTTGGCTGGGGTGGTGCAACTTCATTGTTGTCGTACTTCCAAGGCAGAGGTCCTCCATCAAAGAAAGACGTCTCGATCTCCAAAATCCTGAAACTTGCAGCAGCACTCATTTGTCGAAATCTAGCTTCATACTCACAATTTTGGTTATGCAAGTCGTAGAGTTGTGCTTGTAATTGGTTAGTGGTCTCTTGGAGTGAGAGGACATCCTTCCAGAGCTCTGTAGTCTCTTTCTTGTACTTGGCAACAAGCTCTTGATTGATCCTATAGATAATTTCCACCTCGCGTTCCGCCATCTTCTTGTATTTGAAAACTTCCTGTTCCAGTGCTTCCATCCTTGCTTCGAGACTCCCTTCTCCCTTGGGTCCTTGAACATCTTTAATCTGCAACTCCCCATCCTTGAGTGACAACTCCTTCAGATGCGCCTTCAGCTCTCTCATATACGGATTGATGGAATCCGCAGGAGGGTTCTCTTTGGATGAACCAGATGAAGACATTGTGACTTCAAGGTCGAGGGCAATTCCTGACAGAAACAGCTCGAAACAAAACACGACGAGAAAACGATATACAGACCTCGGAGATTCTGGGGGGTTAAATAGGCGAAAATCATAAATCGAAACGAAGCCACAGGAGGAAGCCGGGACGGAAAAGAGTTCCGGAGCGTTCTCACACGGTGGTGGCGCGGCCAAGGGTGGGCCCGCGCCACCCCTGTGTGAGACCCACACGGACTTCTTTTTCTCCTCGTTTTCATCTCGTGATTTTTCATATTTATTAAGAACAGCAAAATTATTAAAGGAAGAGATTTTCGCGAAACTTTTCTGACTAGAACTGTTACCTATTTGAAAGCGAACTCTGCAGGTTCCTGCAGTTTGTCTTGGATGTAATCTTCCGGAGAAATTGTTTCAATAACATCAACGTCTTCATTATAAGAATCTCCAGAAATATAATGTTTGAGTCTTTGCCCATTCACCACTTGTGTAGAATCATCTTTCAATGAAGCAATCTTAATAGCACCTGAGCGGTACACTTCCACAATAACAAATGGTCCTTCCCATTTAGAAAGTAATTTACCTGCAAAAAATCTGAGACGAGACCTATACAATAGTACTTTCTCACCAACATGAAACTCTCTCTTAAGAATTCTCTTATCATGCCATTGCTTGACTTTCTCCTTGAAAAGTCTGGCATTCTCATACGCTTCGTTTCTCCACTCATCTAGAGAACTCAAATCTAACAACCTCTTTTCACCAGCTAGTTTAAAATCTCTATTAAGCTCTCTCACCGCCCAAAAAGCTTTGTGTTCTAATTCTAAAGGCAAGTGACACGCTTTTCCGTAAACCATCTTATAAGGAGACATACCCATGGGGTTCTTATAAGCAGTTCTATAGGCCCATAAAGCGTCATTTAACTTACTAGCCCAGTTTTTCCTAGATCTACTAACAGTCTTCTGCAAGATAGACTTGATCTCTCTATTTAAAAGTTCTACCTGCCCACTAGTTTGGGGATGATAAGCAGAAGCAATTCTATGATTGACATCATACTTAGCAAGAGTCTTTCTAAAACTACCGTGAATAAAATGAGAACCTCCGTCAGTCATAAGATATCTAGGCACTCCGAACCTAGGAAAAATAACATCTTTAAGCATTTTTAACGAAGTCTCACCATCGGCACTCTTTGTAGGTATGGCTTCTACCCATTTAGTAACATAATCTACAGCAACAAGTATATGGGTATAGCCTTTTGAAGGGGGAAAAGGACCCATAAAGTCAAATCCCCAACAATCAAACGGTTCAATAACAAGAGTGTAGTTCATAGGCATCTCATTGCGTCTAGAAATATTACCAACTCTTTGACATTCATCGCAAGATAAAACATACCTCCTGGCATCCTTAAATAGGGTTGGCCAATAAAAACCTGATTGTAGAACCTTCTGTGCGGTTCTATCTCCAGCATGATGCCCTCCGTAAGCACTGCTATGGCATTTCCTTAATATCTCTTATTGCTCATATTCCGGTACACATCTTCTCATGATACCATCAACTCCTTCTTTATATAAATGTGGGTCATCCCAAAAATAATGCCTCAAATCATAAAAGAATTTCCTTCTTTTCTGAGCTGTAAAGGTTGGAGGCAAATACTTGGAAACAATAAAGTTAGCATAATCAGCATACCAGGGAAGGTCTCGTGAAGTTGCATTAATTGCAGCCAACTGTTCATTTGGAAAACTATCATTAATAGGAATAGGATCAAAAGAAATATTTTCCAATCTAGACAAGTTGTCAGCCACAGGATTTTCAGCACCTTTCCTATCTACGATATGCAAATCAAACTCTTGTAAAAGCAACACCCATCTAATAAGCCTAGGCTTAGCATCCTTCTTAGTCATAAGATATCTAATAGCAGCGTGATCAGTATGAATAGTAACTTTAGAATCAACAATGTAAGATCTAAACTTATCACAAGCAAAAACAACAGCAAGAAACTCTTTCTCAGTAGTAGCATAATTCTTCTGAGCAGCATCAAGAGTCTTACTAGCATAATGAATAACATTCAACTTATTATCTACGCGCTGTCCTAAAACAGCACCAACAGCAAAATCACTAGCATCACACATAATTTCAAAAGGTAAATTCCAATCAGGTGGTTGAACAATAGGAGCAGTGGTTAAAGCCTTCTTAAGAGTTTCAAAAGCTTCTTTACAATCATCATCAAAGACAAATGGTACATCCTTTTGAAGAAGATTAGTAAGAGGCTTTGAAATCTTAGAGAAATCTTTAATAAACCTCCTATAGAAACCAGCATGACCAAGAATACTACGTATACCTTTAACATCTCTTGGACATGGCATTTTCTCGATTGCCTCCACTTTTGCTCTGTCAACTTCAATACCTCTTTCAGAGATTTTATGTCCAAGGACAATTCCTTCATTTACCATAAAGTGGCACTTCTCCCAATTAAGAACAAGGTTAGTTTCTTCGCACCTCTGCAAAACTTTATCAAGATTGTGCAAGCAGTTATCAAAAGAATTTCCATAGACGGAGAAATCGTCCATGAAGACCTCCACAATTTCTTCACAAAAACCATGAAAAATAGCAGACATGCATCTTTGAAAGGTAGCAGGAGCATTGCATAAACCAAACGGCATACGTCTATAAGCATAAGTTCCATAAGGACAAGTAAAAGTGGTTTTCTCTTGATCATCTTTCTTAACAGCAATTTGAGAAAAACCAGAATAACCATCAAGGAAACAAAAATGAGTCTTCTTAGACAACCTTTCTAGCATTTGATCTATAAACGGTAAAGGGTAATGATCCTTCTTAGTAACTTTGTTTACCTTCCTATAATCAATGCACATTCTATAACCAACAACTACCCTTTGAGGAATAAGCTCGTTATTCTCATTAGGTACAACAGTCATACCTCCTTTCTTAGGAACACAATGAACAGGACTAACCCATCTACTATCAGCAATAGGGTAAATAATACCAGCATCAAGGAGCTTTAATACCTCATTTCTTACCACATCCTTCATCTTGGGAATTAGGCGGCGTTGATGCTCTACAACTGGCTTTGCATCTTTCTCCATATTAATGGCATGCTGACATAAAGTTGGAGAAATCCCTTTTAAATCATCAAGAGTATATCCCATAGCTCCTCGGTGTTTCCTCAATATCTCCAATAATCTTTCTTCTTCCTTTCCTGAAAGTTTAGAACTAATAATAACAGGATATATTTTCTTATCATCAATATAAGCATATTTGAGGTCATCGGGCAAAGGTTTTAATTCAAACACAGGATCTTCTCTAGGCGGCAGAGTGGTACCAAGATCCTCCACAGGTAGATTATGCTTGAGTAATGGTGGTTGATGAAGAAGAATATCGTCAATCTCTTCTCTTTCCTTGCTAAAAACATCACTTTCGTGATCTTCCATGAATTGCTGCAAGGCATTATTAGGGGCAAGAGCAATAGAAGCAAGCTGCTCAACTCGAAAATTTTCATTAGGCGTGTCATTTTTATAAGAAGTCTTAGCAAACTTGGAAAAATTAAACTCATAAGACTCTCCATTAAACTTAGTAACAATTTTCTCTTTCTTACAATCTATTATGGTGCCACAAGTGTTCAAAAAGGGTCTACCAAAAATAATAGGACAGGTTTCACTAGCCTCCTTACCAAGTACTAGAAAATCAGTAGGGTACTTAGTCTTACCACATAGAACTTCCACATCTCGAACAATACCAAGAGGCCAAACCGTCTCTCGGTTAGCAAGCTGAACAACCACATCAATATCTTCAAGTTCGCAAGCGCCAATCTCGTGCATGATTTCTTTATAAAGCTCTAAGGGAATAGCACTTGCACTAGCACCAATATCACATAAACCATAATAGCAATGATCTCCAATCCTGACAGAAATAACAGGAACACTTGCTTTCCTGTGCTTTTTAGGACGCGAGAGAATGTTAGAAGCATCTTCACAAAAAAGAATATATTCATCTCCTACATCTTTAGTAACAAGATCTTTTAGTATAGCAACAGGAGACTTAATAGTAATTTGCTCATCAGGCTCTGCAGCTCTCTTAGTACTTTTATTAGACACACTTACCAAAGTAGAATACTTTTTTACCTTAGCAGGGAAAGGTGTCTTCTCAATATAAGGTTCAGGAATGATGCTATCAACCGTGCAAACTTCTGTAGCTGCAGCAGGTATATGACTAATAGAATCTTTGTAAGGCGCATGATATTTGTTCCAATCTCTCTTTGGAACATCAATATAAGAGGCAAAGGCCTTAAGACAATTAGCAAGTATTTGGGAATCAAGACCATAAGCAGAGCTAACATTATGAAAGTCTTCAGTTCCCATAAAAGATTTAATGCATTCATAATCATAGTTTATACCTGACTTCCTACCTTTGTCGTTTTCCCAACCTTCGGCATTCTCTTTTATACGGTCAAGAAGTTTCCACTTGGCATCTTCTTTCATATGAGTGAATGATCCAAAACAAGAAGCATCCAAATAATCCTTATCAGGAAGAGTAAGCCTCGCATAAAAATTATCAATAACGATATTATTGGGGAGCTCATGAATGGGGCATTTGAGCATCAGTAACTTCAATCTCCCCCACGCTTTGGCAATACTCTCTCCATCATGAGGCCAAAAATTGTATATCTTGTTACGGTCTTTATGAATTTCACTTGGAGGATAAAACTTGGAATAAAAGAGGGGCACAATATCCTCCCATGCCATAGATGGACCATCTTGGAGTAGTCGATACCACTCTTCAGCTCTGCCTTTCAATGATATAGAGAATAATTTCTTCTTGACTTGGCTTGGTGAAATACCTGCACATCTGAACAACTCACATAATTCATGTATAAATAATAAGTGATCACCCGGATGGACAGTTCCATCTCCTGAATAGCAGTTATCCATAATACGCCCAACAATTTTCATAGGTATTTTAAAAGGATCAATTTCAGCAGGCGGTGGCGGTGGTGGTTCCTCCGCATGTGCAGCAGCAGCAGTAGTAGCATGAGTGTTTCCAAATAGGAAACCAAATGGAGAGTTCTCCATAGCAGAATAAAAATAAAAGACAAAATAAAACAATACTCATAGTGACGGTTACCTTTACCAATTCCACTCTTCAATAGCGCTACACTCCCCGGCAATGGCGCCAGAAAATAGTCTTGATGACCCACAAGTATAGGGGGTGTATCGTAGTACTTTCGATAAATAAGAGTGTCGAACCCAACGAGGAGCAGAAGGTGTTGATGAGCAGTCTTGATCGAGGAATCACTGTAAATACTAGCAAACAGGTTTTCAGGAGTATTTGGTAATACGAGTAAATTAAGTGCGAGTAAATAAAAGACAGTAGTAACAATTGCAGCAAGTGGCCCAATCCTTTATTCAGCAAAGGACAAGCCGGTTGTGTTCTTATAATAACCAAACGTTCTCGAGGACACACGGGAGGTTTCTGTCAAGAGCTTTCGCTTCATAGAGCCAATGATATTTATTGATTTGGTAAGTGTTATGGGGGTGAACCTGTGCTAGCGCACTACCCTTACTAGGATAAATACACACTTGTGATTATACCCCTTGCAAGCATCCGCAAATACAAGTAAGTAATTAAGATAAATCTAACCACAGCCTTAAACTCTAGGATCCTACGCTCCCTGGTGCAATGGTTTACCAACGGAGGTTTAGGTTTCTGTCACTCCAGCAACCCCACAATCGGTAGCCAAATACACAATGCATCTCACTAGGCCCATAAATGGTGAAGTATCATGTAGTCGACGTTCACATGACACCACTAGTGAAATAGCACCACAACAATATCAAACCATTAAATATTTCTCAACAATAATTCACTACTAACATCTTGACTTCTCCCATGTCCTCAAGAACTAAACGAACTACTCACAAGACATCATATGGATTATGATCAGAGGTGAAATAATGGTGAATAACAATCTGGACATAAATCTTAACTCAACGGTTCCACTCAATAGCATCAACTACAAGAGTAATCAACACCGGGAAAGTTTCCCCTATGAATATAACAAGATCCAACTCAAGATGTTACAGCGGGATGGCGAGGTGATGGTGGAGATGAAGGTGCTGGTGATGGAGATGGTGATGATGACGATCCTGATGAAGTCCGGTGCGATGGTGATGACGATGGCGACGATCTCCCCTCTCCGGGAAGGAATTTCCCCGGCAGATTTCTCTCTGCCGGAGAGCTTTTTCTCTCTGGTGTTCTCCGCCCCGCAGAGGCGGCTGTGTCTAACTCTCGACCCCCCCCCTGACTTAGGTTTTCGGGGATGATGATGTACGCAAAAGGGCGATGGCAGAAGTGGGCCAGGGCGACCTCACGTGGGCCCCGCGCGGCCAGGGGGCTGGCCGCGCCGCCCACGTGTGAGGGCGCCTCCTGGCCCCTCTCGTCTCCTCCTTCTGGCTCCGTGAATCTTCTGGGAAATTATAATTTCTGGGTATTTTTCTGGAATTTTCCTGATCTTCAAAATATGGTCTTCTGATGGTCCTTTTTCCAGCAGAATCCTGACTCCGGCAGCATCTCCTCCAATGATCATCAAACATGTGAAAACAAAGGAAATAACATAAGTATCATATCTGAATATGAAATATATCAATGAATAACAGTAAATTATGATACAAAATAGTGATGCAAATTGGACGTATCATGGCGCGGCCAGGGGCCAGGCCGCGCCGCCCCTGTGTGTGGGGGCCTCGTGGCCCCCCTCCGTCAGGTCTTCGGATGTTTGGGAGCTCCCCGGTGAAATATGACTTCAGGAACTTGTTTCGTCCAATTCCGAGAATATTTCCTGTGTATCACTTCTGAAACACAAAAATAGCAGAAAACAGGAAACTGGCACTGTGGCACTTCGTTAATAGGTTAGTTCCGGAAAGTGTATAAAAATGCCACTAAGTGTAACGAAACAGTAGGCAAATGGTGTAAAACGAAGCATGGAGCATCAAAAATTATAGATACGTTTGAGACGTATCAAATCTCAAAAGATGACTTAGTGCCAAGTACTGCATGCTTGCCCCACGAACATGATGAGACCACACATCCTAATGAATTAGGATGGCATCTCTCTGTAGGCTTCTCATGCATTTCATAGGGGTAAACAAGGTGGACTCTGTAAGAGGTACTTGCACTTTTAAGGGACGGAAGGTTGCCTTATAACTAGCATTGTTGAACCCATTCAAGTTACCGGAGCAAGTCATGCTACTTGCCATAGGTACCAGATGGTCCTTAAGAATTCCTTTAGCAACCGTCTTCATAGTTGTTGGAAGGCGCTGAACAACTTGATCATATCTCGAAGATGAACTCTTTCTCAGGGAATAGGGATCTAACGAAGCTCTCATGGGCAGGAAAATAGTTCCATGGATTTGGAGAGTTGCCTCATAACATCTCAGGTCGGGATAGGGTAGACTTCAGTGGTGTAAAGCTTTGAAACCAGGAGGAAATCTCATAGGTAGTGGTGGTTGTCTCTGTTGTAATTCTCTGGAGAGGAGTGACTTCTCTTTTATAGGCTCAGGGAGGTAGTCAAACAGGCAGTAGCCGAAGCTGAACATTCTCGTATTCAAAGCCCACTGAGCAAAACGTTTCTGATTCATGTAGTCATTCAAAAGTCCAAGTTCTCACTGTATTCCTACGTTTTGGCCACACTGGTTCACTATAAGGGGTGTAATAATTTATCCTCCTAAGGCTATGGTTTAATGACATCGTCTCTCATGTAGGTAAGTCTCTCTAGATTCACCATTCCTCATAACAAGAGCGAACAATATGAGTTGTCATCATGGGTGTGAATCCATGTCGCACTCAATCATTACCTCGTATTTGGTTTGGTGCATCTCGCATTCTAACTCTTGGTCAACCTCACTAGCTTTTAAACAAAAGTTTTGTTGAAATTGGAACTAAGTTCCCAAATTCTATTTTGAAATTTGAAAACAAAATCTATCGTTCCTAGCTAGAGGTTTTCAACAAAGCTCATGGCAATAATCCTTAAGTTGTAGATCCTTTGGTTTGCCATTTAAGAGGAATTAAAGTCCTTTCCATTGCTCTGTTTGCTCTTTCCATTGCTCTGTTTGTCCTTTCCACCTTTCTTGCATGCGGTGGTTGAATAGTATTACTTCCACATTAGTTACACCTTGGGGTGTCTTCTTATTGTTTGCATGGTATCCTTCAGACATCCTGGCTTACTGGGGTCTTGGGTATCACCCTTTGTGCAACTTCTTGCGTAATGTTTTAGTCTCTTGTACTTGAAATACTACCTCTTGTTGTTGTACTCTGTATCCTTATCTCCAACTGAGGGTCATTGTAGTTGTTCTATCGTTGAGAAAACTTTGGTTTGGGTTTTGGGACAAGTTTAGGTCTTAGCATAGATAAGAATTAGATAGAAGAGGTCTAAAGAAGATTCCTACCCAAACATAACAGATCAAAACAATTTATCCTACAAGCAATATCTAACAAACACTCATCATAACAATCGAACTAGTTTTCAAATAAATGGGAAAGTACAATCATCCACAAGTCGGTATGACCATAACGTTTATTACACATCATTGCTTATTAAAATTTCCTAAATGGAGGTCCAACTAAGGCTTCTTGGTACTCTTCTAAGCAGATCCATTATTCTAGTCTAGTTGCTTCTATAGATTGGCAATTTGCTCATCCTTGGTTTTGATGAGGTCTTCTTGAACACTAAGTTCAGATACTAGCTTTTCCATGTCATCTAGAAGTTGGTTTATGGTTTCCTTCAATGCAGTAGTATCTTCCTTTTCTTCTTTGAGGTCCTGCTATGTATTGTGAAGTATCCATTTGAGTCTTTCTCCAAGTTCCTTTATAGCTATCCAAGCAGCACATCTTGCTGAGTCAAGGAATGATGGATACATCTCAGAGTTGGTGAACATCCAAAGTCCCATCTTCTTGTGGCCATCTTCCTTGTCCTTATACAGGTGGAGTTGCACCCACCAATATTCTTGACCTTCATCAATCATGGGAAATCCTTTGTAAACAGCTTCTCCTTGCATTCCCATGCTTAACATGAGGTTCTTCAAGGCTTTGGGAAACAAAGTCTCACTCTTCAGGGTCATGATCATCACTGGCCCTTTCTTCAGTGATTCAATGAGGCTGGTCATCTAAATTAGAAAGAAGATTAGTGTAAAACAAATGAATGGGGTAAGGTCTTACAAGAAAATTTCAAACTAACAATAAATAGATTGATTTCATCTAGAAAATTGAATTGATTTTCTTTTTAAGGAGAGAGGGAAGAATCCTAGGGCTTCCTAGTCTATTCCAAACCTAGGGTCTCGATCCTACAGGAAACACTATGCTCTGATACCATTCTGTAGTGCCCCGCCTTTTGCTAAAGGCAGAACTCCTGTGTATCTGTGCCATTCCCTGGATCAGTAGATAGCACCATAGTACAAAATGAGAAATCATTGCAATAGCATAAATATTACAACGTAAATCCAGTTACATAGGTATTCAACCTTACGAGTACACAGCATAAAGCATAGATTGCAGTGAGCTTCCATCTTCATTAAGTGCCACAGGCAGACATGTTGGAATGTAAGCTCGAGATCCTACTCCTGGTTCCTTACTCGAAATAAAACCTGCACATTTGAATATGCAGCCCCAGAGGGGTCAGTACAATGATGTACTGGCAAATGACACATATCTGGTGGCATTTTTGTGGAAAGAAAACTAGCTACATGACATTTGGCTGGTGGATCTCATAGGCTGATTGCATAAAGCCAATTTTATCCTATAATCCATTTTAATACTTTCTTACAAAATTTTATTTTTCAAGGGTCAAGATAACCCCCATACACTACATACTGGCCGGTATGTAGTTCTGGGCGAAACTCAACAAAGTTTGGAACCTCAGGCACCACCACCCCTCGGAGTGTATGGTCCTTAGTTCCTACCTAGGGGTTTCTAGACAAATTTTAATAATTCAGAAATAGTGATGAGATTCTTTCATACATTCCATGTCTAGAGACTCAATTGTCCATAACCGAGGACACGGCTAATCGATTAGTTTTAAACACCTTGCAAGGGTTGTGCACTTTCACCTTACGATTCATTTTATGCCCATACATAAAATGAAATGAGACCTTTTAGAGGAGAGGGCAACTAACTGGCAAGATCCGCTCCCAACCTATAATTTATCTACCACTGTCTTCTTGCACATAAGTTGCACTCCCACATCTAATCAGTCAAGACAGAGCCCATAATGTCATAAGGCTGCACTGAAAGTACACTAAGCATGGAAGACATAGCCATCTCTTTGTTCCTGGGTGGCCATCCCGAGCGGTATCCTGAACCCACATCCTCTTAACAAGGCATGCATCTCAGAACCCACCTACCTCGCCTCCTCTTATCAAACCAATCCACCCAGGTGTTTCATTTTAGTTGAAGTTCTTAATTTGTTCACAAAACACTTTTCAAGTGATCTTAGCATGGCATCAATATTTTTCAAAGTATTTAGCATCCTATCAGGTGGGGTTTTGAGGGATAGCTACACACTACTAGGATCTAAGCATTTGATAAAACAGTCGAATAAATCACCTATCATGCATACTACAAGAGGTGAATGTACTAATGCATAAGTAAAATGGGTAAGGGACATGTGTGTCACTTGCCTTTTTTGAAGAATACGATCTTTCCACTTTTCTCAACTAAGCACGTAGCTCTTCACAAAAACTATAGCACAAGAAATAGCATACCATAAACAATCCATACAAACACAATCAAACAAATTAAACAATTGAAAGGTGTTTGTTTAATAATTTAGATTTATTTAGATGTTATGATAGAAAGATATGGCAAAGGAAATATGAATTGTGAGATATGGGTTTGAGAGCTTAGCTAGGATAGATCAATATGATTTGAGAGAGAATTGGACTAGGCAAAATATAATTGATGAAGTTTTTATGCTTTATTAAAGCATGAATGAGTTTTAGGAATAGCTCATGTGTAATAAATTACACAAGAGTCAAATTGTGCAACTACAACACTATTGAGTAAATGTGACAACAATTACTCTTAAATAGTATCTATTGCACTTAGGAACTACGCTAGGTTTTAAGAATGCTTGAACTACTCAATTAGCACATTTGTAAGATGAATAGTTCAATACATGTGAACAAAACTAAGTAGGCATTGGATTGGGTATGAATAATTGATATTGGAGGACATGGCTCAAATGGTTCATAGATAAACATGGTGTATAACACATACTATGGTATGGATTATAACAACTCCACATTAATAGAACCTAAGTTTGAGATGAATTCCTATTCTACTCAAGTAGCACAATTGCAATTTGAATATATATATGAATTAGACAAGATATAATGAGTGAGATCCTTATGCTTTATCAAAGCATATTGAATCTTGGAATATTTCATGTGGGTAAATCACATAAGAGACAAAATAGTGCAATGGCAATACTATTGAATAAGTGTATCAACAATTATTCTTAAATAGTATATATTACACTTAGGTAATGGGCTAGGATTCATGAAGCATTGAGTTACTCAATTAACTCATTTGTTAATTGAATAGCTCTACACATGAATTCAGGATCAAGTGGACATAGGATTGATTATGGGTAGATAACATTTGAGATTATGGTTTAAGGTTTCAATGGAGTATAGGATAGATGCTATAATGTTGATTAGATCAACACCACAGTAGCAAGGTAGAAACTAAGATTGAAGTATCACACTTTACTCAAATGACACATTTGTAATTTGAATAAGTGGGTACTATAAAAGATAGGTCTAAGTGAATATGATCTTGATCAAGATATTGTTTAGACAACAATGATGGCTAGGTATGATCATAGGATTGGCTATGGTAGAAGGAAACATTACTGAAAAGGATTAGACTTATTCTTATAATGGAAATTACTCAAATCCTCATATTTAAATTTGAATAATTGTGATATGGTTCAAGAAATTATGGGAGTGGTGCTACTGGATAGCTTGCAGTAAAACAAAGTCACTGCAATTGGTTTCACTCCAAAATAAGTTAAAGAATTTGAATTATCACCTAAATGGTGATTTGGACAAATTTGAATGCACAAAGTGTGTGCACGTATCAAATTTGGATTCTCTTGATCCTATGATGTTCTACATGTTCTGAGGAATCCAAGGACTACAAATTTGCAATTTTTGGATTAACAGAACTAAAGATATGAATTAAACAAGCTAACAGAGAGTTTGATTCCAATTTGAAAATAGTTTCAAATTGAACTCATAAAATATAAGATTTTATGGTACTGCTGGATTCTAGATGTCTCAAGGATTCCAATGGTATATCATTTGCTATTTTTGGACCTACAGATCAAAAGATATGAATTATGCAAGTTGCAGATGATTTGAACCTAATTTGAATCAGAACAGATCTGGGCGCGACACGTGGCATGTTCCTATTTGAGGGTACCTCTTCGTGTGGATTGGCTCTGCTTGCTGATACGTCCAATTTGCATCACTATTTTGTATCATAATTTACTGTTATTCGTTGATATATTTTGTATTTAGATATGATACTTATGTTATTTCCTTTATTTTCACATGTTTGATGATCATCGGAGGAGCTGCTGCCGGAGTCAGGATTCTGCTGGAAAAAGGACCATCAGGAGACCATATTTTGAAGATCAGGAAAATTCCAGAAAAATACCCAGAAATTATAATTTCCCAGAAGACTCACGGAGCCAGAAGGAGGAGTCGAGAGGGGCCAGGGCTGGCCCACACGCTAGGGCAGCGCGGCCAGCCCCCTGGCCGCGCCAGCCCTGTGTGAGGGGCCCCTGGCCCACCTCTGGTCTCGCCCCTTCGCGTACATCATCATCCCCGAAAACCTAAGTGAGGGGGGGGGGGCGGTTCAGAGTTAGACACAGCCGCCTCTGTGGGGCGGAGAACACCAGAGAGAGAAAGCTCTCCGGCAGAGAGAAATCTGCCGGGGAAATTCCTTCCCGGAGAGGGGAGATCGTCGCCATCATCATCATCATCATCATCGCACCGGACTTCATCGGGATCATCATCATCTCCATCACCAGCACCTTCGTCTCCACCATCACCTTGCCATCCCGCTGTAACATCTTGAGTTGGATCTTGTTATATTCATAGGGGAAACTTTCCCGGTGTTGATTACTCTTGTAGTTGATGCTATTGAGTGGAACTGTTGAATTAAGGTTTATGTCCAGATTGTTATTTACCATTATTTCACCTCTGATCATGATCCATATGATGTCTTGTGAGTAGTTCGTTTAGTTCTTGAGGACATGGCAGAAGTCAAGATGTTAGTAGTGAATTATTGTTGAGAAATATTTAATGGTTTGATATTGTTGTGGTGCTATTTCACTAGTGGTGTCATGTGAATGTCGACTACATGATACTTCACCATTTATGGGCCTAGTGAGATGCATTGTGTATTTGGTCACCGATTGTGGGGTTGCTGGAGTGACAGAAACCTAAACCTCCGTTGGGAAACCATTGCACCAGGGAGCGTAGGATCCTAGATTTTAAGGCTGTGGTTAGATTTATCTTAATTACTTTCTTGTATTTGCGGATGCTTGCAAGGGGTATAATCACAAGTGTGTATTTATCCTAGTAAGGGTAGTGCGCTAGCACAGGTTCACCCCCATAACACTTACCAAATCAATAAATACTATTGGCTCTATGAAGCGAAAGCTCTTGACAGAAACCTCCCGTGTGTCCTCGAGAATGTTTGGTTATTATAAGAACACAACCGGCTTGTCCTTTGCTGAATAAAGGATTGGGCCACTTGCTGCACTTGTTACTACTGTCTTTTATTTACTCGCACTTTATTTACTCGTATTACCAAATACTCCTGAAAACCTGTTTGCTAGTATTTACAGTGATTCCTAGATCAAAACTGCTCATCAACACCTTCTGCTCCTCGTTGGGTTCGACACTCTTATTTATCGAAAGTACTACGATACACCCCCTATACTTGTGGGTCATCAAGACTATTTTCTGGCGCCATTGCCGGGGAGTGTAGCGCTATTGAAGAGTGGAATTAGTAAAGGTAACCGTCACTGTGAGTATTGTTTTATTTTGTCTTTTATTTTTATTCTGCTATGGAGAACTCTCCATTCGGTTTCCTATTTGGAAACACATCTACTACTACTGCTGCTGCTGCACATGCGGAGGAACCACCACCGCCACCGCCTGCTGAAATTGATCCTTTTAAAATATCTATGAAAATTGTTGGGCGTATTATGGATAACTGCTATTCAGGAGATGGAACTGTCCATCCGGGTGATCACTTATTGTTTATACATGAATTATGCGAGTTGTTCAGGTGTGCAGGTATTTCACCAAGCCAGGTCAAGAAGAAATTATTCTCTATATCATTGAAAGGTAGAGCTGAAGAGTGGTATCGACTACTCCAAGATGGTCCATCTATGGCATGGGAGGATATTGTGCCTCTCTTTTATTCCAAGTTTTATCCTCCAAGTGAAATTCATAAAGACCGTAACAAGATATATAATTTTTGGCCTCATGATGGAGAGAGTATTGCCCAAGCGTGGGGGAGATTGAAGTTACTAATGATCAAATGCCCCATTCATGAGCTCCCTAATAATATTGTTATTGATAATTTTTATGCGCGGCTTACTCTTCCTGATAAGGATTATTTGGATGCTTCTTGTTTTGGATCATTTACTCATATGAAAGAAGATGCCAGGTGGAAACTTCTTGACCGTATACAAGAGAATGCTGAAGGTTGGGAAAACGAAAAAGGTAGGAAGTCAGGTATAAATTATGATTATGAATGCATTAAATCTTTTATGGGAACCGATGACTTTCATAGTGTTAGCGCTGCTTATGGTCTTGATTCCCAAATACTTGCTAATTGTCTTAAGGCCTTTGCCTCTTATATTGATGTTCCAAAGAAAGATTGGAACAAATATCATGCGCCTTACAAAGATTCTATTAGTCATATACCTGCTGCAGCTACAGAAGTTTGTACGGTTGATAGCATAATTCCTGAACCTTATATTGAGAAGACACCTTTCCCTGCTAAGGTAAAGAAGTACTCTACTTTGGTAAGTGTGTCTAATAAAAGTACTAAGAAAGCTGTAGAGCCTGATGAGCAAATTACTATTAAGTCTCCTGTTGCTATATTGAAAGATCTTGTTACTAAAGATGTAGGAGATGAATATATTCTTTTTTGTGAAGATGCTTCTAACATTCTCTCGCATCCTAAAAGGCATAGGAAAGCAAGTGTTCCTGTTATTTCTGTCAGGATTGGAGATCATTGCTATTATGGCTTATGTGATATTGGTGCTAGTGCAAGTGCTATTCCCTTAGAGCTTTATAAAGAAATCATGCACGAGATTGGCGCTTGTGAACTTGAAGATATTGATGTGGTTGTTCAGCTTGCTAACAGAGAGACCGTTTGGCCTCTTGGTATTGTTCGAGATGTGGAAGTTCTGTGTGGTAAGACTAAGTACCCTACTGATTTTCTAGTACTTGGTAAGGAGGCTAGTGAAACTTGTCCTATTATTTTTGGTAGACCCTTTTTGAACACTTGTGGCGCCATAATAGATTGTAAGAAAGAGAAAATTTTTACTAAGTTTAATGGAGAGTCTTATGAGTTTAATTTTTCCAAGTTTGCTAATACTTCTTATGAAAATGACACGCCTAATGAAAATTTTCGAGTTGAGCAGCTTGCTTCTATTGCTCTTGCCCCTAATAATGCCTTGCAACAATTCATGGAAGATCACGAAAGTGATGTGTTTAGCAAGGAAAGAGAAGAGATTGACGATATTCTTCTTCGTCAACCACCATTACTCAAGCATAATCTACCTGTGGAGGATCTTGGTACCACCTTGCCGCCTAGAGAAGATCCTGTGTTTGAATTAAAACCTTTGCCTGATGACCTCAAATATGCTTATATTGATGATAAGAAAATATATCCTGTTATTATTAGTTCTAAACTTTCAGGAAAGGAAGAAGAAAGATTATTGGAGATATTGAGGAAACACCGAGGAGCTATGGGATATACTCTTGATGATTTAAAAGGGATTTCTCCTACTTTATGTCAGCATGCCATTAATATGGAGAAAGACGCAAAGCCAGTTGTAGAGCATCAACGTCGCCTAATTCCTAAGATGAAGGATGTGGTAAGAAATGAGGTATTAAAACTCCTTGATGCTGGTATTATTTATCCTATTGCTGATAGTAGATGGGTTAGTCCTGTTCATTGTGTTCCTAAGAAAGGAGGTATGACTGTTGTACCTAATGAGAATAGCGAGCTTATTCCTCAAAGGGTAGTTGTTGGTTATAGAATGTGCATTGATTATAGGAAGGTAAACAAAGTTACTAAGAAAGATCATTACCCTTTACCGTTTATAGATCAAATGCTAGAAAGGTTGTCTAAGAAGACTCATTTTTGTTTCCTTGATGGTTATTCTGGTTTTTCTCAAATTGCTGTTAAGAAGGATGATCAAGAGAAAACCACTTTTACTTGTCCTTATGGAACTTATGCTTATAGACGCATGCCATTTGGCTTATGCAATGCTCCTGCTACTTTTCAAAGATGTATGTCTGCTATTTTTCATGGTTTTTGTGAAGAAATTGTGGAGGTCTTCATGGACGATTTCTCTGTCTATGGAACTTCTTTTGATAATTGTTTGCACAACCTTGATAAAGTTTTGCAGAGGTGCGAAGAAACTAACCTTGTTCTTAATTGGGAGAAATGCCACTTTATGGTGAATGAAGGAATTGTCCTTGGACATAAAATCTCTGAAAAAGGTATTGAAGTTGACAGAGCAAAAGTGGAGGCAATTGAGAAAATGCCATGTCCAAGAGATGTTAAAGGTATTCATAGTGTTCTTGGTCATGCTGGTTTCTATAGGAGGTTTATTAAAGATTTCTCTAAGATTTCAAAGCCTCTTACCAATCTTCTTCAAAAGGATGTACCGTTTGTCTTTGATGATGATTGTAAGGAAGCTTTTGAAACTCTTAAGAAGGCTTTAACTATTGCTCCTATTGTTCAACCACCTGATTGGAATTTACCTTTTGAAATTATGTGTGATGCTAGTGATTTTGCTGTTGGTGCTGTTCTTGGACAGCGCATAGATAATAAGTTGAATGTTATTCATTATGCTAGTAAGACTCTTGATGCTGCTCAGAAGAATTATGCTACTACTGAGAAAGAGTTTCTTGCCATTGTTTTTGCATGTGATAAGTTTAGATCTTACATTGTTGATTCTAAGGTCACTATTCATACTGATCACGCTGCTATTAGATATCTTATGACTAAGAAGGATGCTAAGCCTAGGCTTATTAGATGGGTGCTGCTTTTACAAGAGTTTGATTTGCATATCGTAGATAGGAAAGGTGCTGAAAATCCTGTGGCTAACAACTTGTCTAGATTGGAAAATATTTCTTTTGATCCTATTCCTGTTAATGATAGTTTTCCAAATGAACAGTTGGCTGCAATTAATACAACTTCACGGGACTTTCCTTGGTATGCTGATTATGCTAACTTTATTGTTTCCAAGTATTTGCCTCCGACCTTTACAGCTCAGCAAAGAAGAAAATTCTTCTATGATTTGAGGCATTATTTTTGGGATGACCCACATTTATATAAAGAAGGAGTTGATGGTATTATGAGAAGATGCGTACCAGAATATGAGCAACAAGAGATATTAAGAAAATGCCATAGTAGTGCTTATGGAGGGCATCATGATGGAGATAGAACCGCACAAAAGGTTTTACAATCAGGTTTTTATTGGCCAACCCTCTTTAAGGATGCCAGAAGGTACGTTTTATCTTGTGATGAATGTCAAAGAGTTGGAAATATTTCTAGACGCAATGAAATGCCTATGAATTACACTCTCGTTATTGAACCGTTTGATTGTTGGGGATTTGACTTTATGGGTCCTTTTCCTCCTTCAAAAGGCTATACCCATATACTTGTTGCTGTTGATTATGTTACTAAATGGGTAGAAGCCATACCTACAAAGAGTGCTGTTGGTGAGACTTCGTTAAAAATGCTTAAGGATGTTATTTTTCCTAGGTTCGGAGTGCCTAGATATCTTATGACTGACGGAGGTTCTCATTTTATTCACGGTAGTTTTAGAAAGACTCTTGCTAAGTATGATGTCAATCATAGAATTGCTTCTGCTTATCATCCCCAAACTAGTGGGCAGGTAGAGCTTTCAAATAGAGAGATCAAGTCTATCTTGCAGAAGACTGTTAGTAGATCTAGGAAAAACTGGGCTAGTAAGTTAAATAACGCTTTATGGGCTTATAGAACTGCTTATAAGAATCCCATGGGTATGTCTCCTTATAAGATGGTTTACGGAAAAGCGTGTCACTTGCCCTTAGAATTAGAACACAAAGCTTTTTGGGCAGTGAGAGAGCTTAATAAAGACTTTAAACTAGCCGGTGAGAAGAGGTTGTTAGATTTGAGTTCTCTGGATGAGTGGAGAAACGAAGCGTATGAGAATGCCAGACTTTTCAAAGAGAAAGTCAAGCAATGGCATGATAAGAGAATTCTTAAGAGAGAGTTTCATGTTGGTGAGAAAGTTCTTTTGTATAGGTCTCGTCTCAGATTTTTTGCAGGTAAATTACTTTCTAAATGGGAAGGACCATATGTTATTGTGGAAGTGTACCGCTCAGGTGCTATTAAGATTGCTTCATTGAAAGATGATTCTACACAAGTGGTGAATGGGCAAAGACTCAAACATTATATTTCTAGAGATTCATATAATGAAGATGTTGATGTTATTGAAACAATTTCTCCGGAAGATTACATACAAGACAAACTGCAGGAACCTGCAGAGTTCGTTTTTGAATAGGTAACAGTTCTAGTCAGAAAAGTTTCGCAAAAAGTTTTTCTTTTAATATTTTTGCTGTTTTTATTAAATATGAAAATCACGAGACGAAAACGGGGAGAAAAAGAAGTCCGTGTGGGTCTCACACACGGGTGGCGTGGGCCCACCCCTGGCCGCGCCACCCCCGTGTGAGAACGTCTCGGAACTCTTTTCCGTCCCGGTTTCCGCCTGTGACTTCGTTTCGATGCGTAATTTTCACCTATTTAACCCCCCGGAGTCCCCGAGGTCTGTATATCGTTTTCTCGTCGTGTTTTGTTTCGGGCTGTTTCT
Source organism: Dactylis glomerata (assembly GCA_007115705.1). Lineage (NCBI taxonomy): Eukaryota > Viridiplantae > Streptophyta > Magnoliopsida > Poales > Poaceae > Dactylis > Dactylis glomerata. Next base: position 2,786,115 of record QXEO01002112.1, on the reverse strand, counting down.
GTCAGGAGTAGATCTTAAGCTTGGGGGAGTCATGGCCTCTTCAAGCGGTGACAAAGAGAAGACACCTCCGGAGGACGATCACCAAAATCCCAAGCTAAAGGAGGGACAGATTACCGCTGGATCAAGGAAAAGAGAACCTACTTTTGTAGGATTGACTAACACTGGACGCGCTTTTTCTCATAATTTGCAGGGACCAATACCACCGGTTCTTGACCTCAGCTCCTACCCTGCATCAGTGGAAGCCCTTCGGGTCACCAATGAGTTGTGCAATAAATATTGAGCTCTTAGGATGGAGGTGGAGATACTTCGAGAGGAGAATAATAGGCTTCGCAGGATGCTAGAGAATTTTCTCACCCCAATCATGATTGCACCACCACCGCCAAAGGAGTAATTCGTCATCGGTATAGGCATCCCCTTGGCTTGTTCCAAGCTTGGGGGAGTGCCGCGGTATCACAATCATTACCTTCTGTTCATTTACTTTTCAAGTAGAGTCTTATCATGAATAGAGAAGTTATCATATAGAATAGTTTGCAGTTGGAAGTATCCTCCTTAGTTAGTTACTTTGTATCCCTTGGTGTGAGTTGCGGTAATGAAATATTAATGAGAAGTTTTATCGTTTACTCTTCGCACACTTTATGTTAGTCTGCAATCTCTCTTATGTGACTAGTCTTGTTGATTGGTATTGGTATCACATTGGGAACATGAGTAGATTTAGTTGGTTTTGGCAAACCTAGCTTGATCAGTACCAACTTTACCTTGAAGTTTGAGTAGAAAAGAATAAAGAAGTGCTTGTAGTTACATCACTTCAGTTTTCCTTATGTTTGGCTTATAAGCATTGTTATTCTTAAAGTTAAAATCGTTGTACTTTCAAGGGAGTCTGCATGATTGTTCTTATTATATGTATGTTTGTTTGTTTCATGCAACTCTTATGCTTGCTACCCAACCTTGCTAGCCAAAAACCTGTACTGAGAGGAAATACTTCTCGTGCATCCAATTCCCAAAAGCCAAGTCACTTCCAAAGAGTCCACTATAAATTCCTATGCATGGTATTTTAAGCCATTCCAAGTAAATTTTCATGTGCTACCTTTCAAAAACTTTCAAACACTTCTCATTTTGTGCCACTGTTTTTAGCTCATGAGGACGTAGTGGATGGGTTTGTTATCTTCCATACTAAATTAAGTACCCCTCGACTAGGCAGCTTCATCTGCTCGTCATTAATTTTGCAAGAGAGCTGGTCAGACCATTATAATCTTAATTCTAAAAAGAAAGAAAAGGGCACTCCTCCAATGGATTGTGAAAGTTGGTCGGCACCCGATAGAATCGGTTAGCCATGGTTTGAGAAAGGAAAAAAGGTGGGGAGGAGTGCAAAGTTTTAAAAGAGCACCAAAGTGCCAACTAATTAAACATCTCGGAACCGCTCTCACTTGTTTAGTATGGAAGATATCAAGAACTCTGTTGCTAGTCGTTGACAAAAGCAACCACCTCTCAAAACAATTTTTACCTCTGTTTTACAAATAAAAAGCTCTAGCACATGTTTAATCCCTGCTTCCCTCTGCGAAGGGCCTATCTTTTACTTTTATGTTGAGTCAACCTATTTCCCTCTGTCTCAAGCAAGCATTTGAGTTGTTATGTTTCACTCATCCATATGTTGATCCGTTTAATCATATTTATTATCTTCCTTGTTTTTGTATAATGCTTTTGTCTGAAGGAATACATCTTTGAAAGCTTTCTTTGAATGCAAAAGTTTACTTTGTTGAGCATATAGTCTTTGCTATATTAGCTCCGTTTTAAAAGGCTCCGTTTAAAAGTGAGAATAGTTTGTTCTCCATTCCTAGACCAAGAACTAAGGTTTGCCATTGCCAATTATAATTTACCTTGTGCATTCTTACATGTGATTCCCTTTTACCTATTGCAAGTTTACATCTTATAAAGGGAAGTTGCTGTCTATTATAATTTGTGCCTTATTAAATGTGATGCTTCTTGTTCGTATTTTGATTATCGACACTTCACTCCATAAACCTGTGGTCATGATTACCGAGTTTAGCTTTTCGCTTGGGGACAAGCGAGGTCTAAGCTTGGGGGGGTTGATACGTCCAATTTGCATCACTATTTTGTATCATAATTTACTGTTATTCATTGATATATTTCGTATTTAGATATGATACTTATGTTATTTCCTTTATTTTCACATGTTTGATGATCATCGGAGGAGCTGCTGCCGGAGTCAGGATTCTGCTGGAAAAAGGACCATCAGGAGACCATATTTTAAAGATCAGGAAAATTCCAGAAAAATACCCAGAAATTATAATTTCCCAGAAGACTCACGGAGCCAGAAGGAGGAGTCGAGAGGGGCCAGGGCTGGCCCACACGCTAGGGCGGCGCGGCCAGCCCCCTGGCCGCGCCAGCCCTGTGTGAGGGGCCCCTGGCCCACCTCTGGTCTCGCCCCGTCGCGTACATCATCGTCCCCGAAAACCTAAGTGAGGGGGAGGGGGGGGGTTCAGAGTTAGACACAGCCGCCTCTGCGGGGCGGAGAACACCAGAGAGAGAAAGCTCTCCGGCAGAGAGAAATCTGCCGGGGAAATTCCTTCCCGAAGAGGGAAGATTGTCGCCATCATCATCATCATCGCACCGGACTTCATCGGGATCATCATCATCATCATCATCTCCATCACCAGCACCTTCGTCTCCACCATCACCTATCCATCCCGCTGTAACATCTTGAGTTGGATCTTGTTATATTCATAGGGGAAACTTTCCCGGTGTTGATTACTCTTGTAGTTGATGCTATTGAGTGGAACTGTTGAATTAAGGTTTATGTCCAGATTGTTATTTACCATTATTTCACCTCTGATCATGATCCATATGATGTCTTGTGAGTAGTTCGTTTAGTTCTTGAGGACATGGGAGAAGTCAAGATGTTAGTAGTGAATTATTGTTGAGAAATATTTAATGGTTTGATATTGTTGTGGTGCTATTTCACTAGTGGTGTCATGTGAACGTCGACTACATGATACTTCACCATTTATGGGCCTAGTGAGATGCATTGTGTATTTGGTCACCGATTGTGGGGTTGCTGGAGTGACAGAAACCTAAACCTCCGTTGGGAAACCATTGCACCAGGGAGCGTAGGATCCTAGATTTTAAGGCTGTGGTTAGATTTATCTTAATTACTTTCTTGTATTTGCGAATGCTTGCAAGGGGTATAATCACAAGTGTGTATTTATCCTAGTAAGGGTAGTGCGCTAGCACAGGTTCACCCCCATAACACTTACCAAATCAATAAATACTATTGGCTCTATGAAGCGAAAGCTCTTGACAGAAACCTCCCGTGTGTCCTCGAGAACGTTTGGTTATTATAAGAACACAACCGGCTTGTCCTTTGCTGAATAAAGGATTGGGCCACTTGCTGCACTTGTTACTACTGTCTTTTATTTACTCGCACTTTATTTACTCGTATTACCAAATACTCCTGAAAACCTGTTTGCTAGTATTTACAGTGATTCCTTGATCAAAACTGCTCATCAACACCTTCTGCTCCTCGTTGGGTTCGACACTCTTATTTATCGAAAGTACTACGATACACCCCCTATACTTGTGGGTCATCACTTGCCGTTAGATCTAAAGAAGATCTGAGGGCTCAGATCACTCTGTACCCCTTCGGGTAAGTGAGTTGCTGTGGACCGTTTGATTGAGATCCGATGATCAAGAAAGAAGAAGGAGGCATACCGGTTGGCTTGGGTTAGGGTTACAGTCGCCGGCAAGAAATTCCAGTGAGGGTGCACTAGAAGTTGATGATGGCGAGCTTCTGGCTACCTCTGGTTGACGGCAAGGCTATGACGAGGTGCAGGGCAAAGCGGGGATCTCGAAAACGTGATCATCGACCTCGATTGCTTCCGGACAAGGAGAAGGGAGGCGGCTGGAGGCGGCGTTAGCTTTGGGCGGCTTCGGTGATCGAAGAGGATGCCGTTCATGGGCTTCCTGGGGCAAACCAAAATGATGAGGAGGTGTGCACAGGAGAGAGGAGTCAAGGAGGTGCAGAAATCTGGTGGTGGGGTACCTTATGGCGTCGAAATCGACGACGAAGGCCGTCGGGGTCTGTAGACTCCGGCGATAAATCTTGCCGGCCTGGCAGCGTCTCATGTAGGAGGAGGAAAGGGAGATGGATGAGGGGAGTGCGGGCTTCTTGTAGGAGTGGCGCAGGGAAGAAACGGCCGGGCATTTAACGGGAAATTAATCGGGGAGGGGAGTTACTGTGGGGGAAACGGTCACTGGCGTGATCTCCGGTCTGAGGTTGAAGATGACCTCGTGCTGAAGAGTGGGACCCACCAGTCAGTGACAGAGAGAGGAATAAGTGGATACCGGTTCAGAATCGCCTTCTAGGCCGCGGGCTGCTTCAACTTCTAGGCCGAAAGTTTCCCCCCCTAGGCCCTTCTCTATTTTTTTCTTCTTTTCTCTTTTCTCTTTTTCTGTTTTCTTTTTCTATCATATTATTTGCAAATTTGATTCAAATCAAGTCAAACCAAATTCTAAAATTTTGTAAAATTCAACACAATGTTTTAACCTAGTAATAAACATGCTTTTTCAAAATAAAACTAGATTTTCAAAAGGCTTTATAAATTTAGCAAAAGGCTTTGCTTGCATAATACAAAATAGATATAGGGTTTGAACTCGATTCTTTCAAAAATAGTAAAATAATAGTTTATAAAAATAATGATTGAGAAAACACTCAATTATGGTTTGAAAAGGCGATCCATAATGAATAAAGCAAATTTTGTAAAACAATCTTTTGCCAGCAAGCTTGCATAAAGCTGATTAAAAGCAAGGAAAAAAATAATATTTTGATTTTTGGTTTTTCTCAAAGAGTTTCTTCAAGAAAAATAATAGAAGGTTTAAAATAGTTTTCTAATAAAGCTTTCAATAGACTCAAAAAGTTTTAAATCCCTGTGAAAATCCAATCATCTCAAACAAAACAAAAGCAAAAAAATTCCCCAAAATTTGATAACATCTTGGGATGTTACAAAAGCTTGCCCTATGACGGCATGCCTGGGCTAATTTCCAACTTACAACTTGCAAGCATAACAACTCAACGTAAGAGAGCCACAATGTCAAATTTTTAAGAACGAGAAAAGTAAAGTGTGCCATCAGGTTCGTGAGAGCTTTACTGACTAATTTTTGCATAACACCAAAAAGAGTTTAATTTGAAGGATAGATAAAAGCAAGTCAAATGTACTTTGGAATAGCAAATTGCTAATAGGTATGTATGGTGGACACATTGGAAAACTTGGTTTTTAGGAGTTGGATGCACGAGTAGAGCTCATACTCAGTACAAAATGAGGGCTAGCAAAAGACTCGGAGCGACCAACTAAGAGAGCAATAACGGCCATAATCATGCATAGCGACAAAGCAACATTAAAAGAAGCATAAGATGGCATCAAAAATCAAAAACTAAATGATCATGAAGTCTTATGGTGACTTTGTATGAGTCAAACATGTGTGAGCATGCACCAAGTCAACCCAAATAAAGCATCATAGAGAAAACCAAAATAATGCTTCCAAATAATAAAAAGAACGCATGATTTTTTTCAAAGGCTCATTAAGCAATCTCAGTCATTTGAGACAAGTCATGCTATAGCAAAACCTCTAAGCATACTATCAAAATGATATCAAGCATGACATGCAAAAGTCTAAGCCGCAGTCTACACAAGCTCCTTTTTGTACCACTTTTTGCATAAAAACTTTTCTCTTTTCCAACACCATTTGAACCTTTTTGAAACAACTCTTTTGATGAAAACCAACATGGACCAGAGGTCAAAATACACCTTGATATAAAGATATAATAAGATCTAAACAAAAATCAAAGCAAAAATGAAAGCTAAACATAGTTCTAGAAAAAGAGAACACTCGTTGAACGATAAGAGTGAAAAACAAAGTGTTCTTGGCAAATGAAAAGCAAGGCAACTTGTCCAAAAGAAATTTGTTGGGGTCCAACCATTTATTGCAGCAAACAAAACTAAACAAAACTAAAAACTAAAGACAACTGATGCTCCAAGAAAAATGCATAATGCATGAAGCAATAAAAATATAGTGTGCTGAAAGGTGACCTGATTTTTGCCAATGAAGAAGGGGTGCCTCGGGGGCATCCCCAAGCTTTGACGCTTGTACTTCTTGGATATTTCTTGGGGTGACATGGGCATCCCCAATCTTGAGCTTTTATCCATTCTTCAACTCATCTCATCATTCTCCAATCCCTACACTTGAAAACTTCCTTCATACAAAACTAAACACAATTCTATTAGCAACATTAGTGTAAGCATAATAATGAATCAAACCCTTTTTGATTCATATTTCCACTCAAAACCACCACATATAAAGTATATACTAATGTAGCAACTTCCTCAAAAGTTCCGTGATCAAAAGAACTAAAAAATAAAGCGATAAAGAGGCAAACACAAATAGTGGCAGAAATCTATCAAAACAGAATAGCTGACAAAGGTCAATTTTTTCGAGGGTTTTACATTGCTCAAATCAAAAAGTGTATAACTAATGAAAGTTTTTATATAACCTGGGGCATATGCACAAGAAATCGCAGGTCAAAAAGTTATTCTCAGAATTTTCACAAATTTTTTCGGTGAAGCACCGAAATCTGTTTCAGGACAGCAACATCCCCAAATCTTACCTCACTCAAATTAGAGGCTTCTGTTGGCACAAAAACAAAATAAAAAAGATAAGGAGCAGTTATTACAGTAGTAATAACTTCCAAGACTCAAATAAAAGAAAAATTACTGAAAGTAAAACATTGGGTTATCTCCCAAGAGTGCTTTTCTTTAACGCCTTTGAGCTAGGCGCAGAAAGTGCAAATCAAGTAATATCAAAAGAGGCATTAAGATCAACTATAGAAGTCTTTTCAACAATAAATTAAATTGTGTCCAAATGAGTTTATGAGTATCCCTTGCAATCACGCTTTGGTACACTACTTTCATCAAAAAGATTTTCAGGACAAATCCAATTAAAATTCTTTTCCAAAGCATCATGAATTCCTACAAGTTTACAAGGTATAGGTACTCTGAAATCTTCATTGGTTGTACCAACAACCTCTACATGCGAGCCAAGCTTATTAAAATGCTTAAAAACTTTTCTAGCTTCAATGGCAACATCTCTAAATTCTCAACGCAAAGTTTCCAAGATAAAAGCTTCTTTTCAGGATCTTCAATATCATGAAGCATAAGAAACATGTGTTGCATAAAAGAATTAAGGCTAGCAAACCTAGCTTCTAACATGTGAACTAAATAAGCAGAAGCAACTTCATAACTAGGAGCAAGCTCAGCCAAAGATTTTTCCTCGATATCTTTATGAATACTAATATGATTAAAGAACTCCTCAATGTTACTTTTCCCAATAATAGAACCACTACCTACTGAGAGGTCCTCCAAAACATACTTAGGGAACAATGATACGTCCAAAACGTATCTACTTTTCTGAACATTTTTGCTATTGTTTCTCCTCTAATTTGTGTGTTTTGAATACAACTAACACGGACTGACGCTGTTTTCAGCAGAATAGCTCTGGTGTCTCATTTTTGTGCAGAAATTCAACTTCCAGTAAAAATTTGGGAAAAATCATGAAAAATCCTATTTCACCAGAAGACCCACGGAGCCAGAAGACAGGAGGGAGATGGGGCTCGAGGGGCCGTCACACGGTGGTGGTGCGGCCTAGCCCTGGCCGTGCCACCCATGTGTGAGGGGGCCCCAGGTCCCCTCTCGACCTCCCCTCTCGCGTACATATACCCCCTGATGACATAATATCGGGGAGACAGCATTTTTCCCAGATAGACTTCCACTGCGCTGACGCCATCAGAAACCGCGATTCGAAACCAGAAACTCCGTTCTAGCACCCTGCCGGGATGGGGATTCGGAGGAGATCTTCATCACCATCACCACCGATGCTCCTCCATCGACCATCCATGACTCTCCCATCCATGTGTGAGTAATTCCCCGCTGTAGGTTAGGGGGTGGTAGGGATTGGATGAGATTGTTCATGTAATTTGATATGAGATTGATAGGGCATAGTGCCTAGTATCTTTATTTAGTTCCTATGACATTGTTGCAACTTGTTGTGCTTAATGCTTGTCACTTTGGGCCCAAGTGCCATGATTTTAGATCTGAACATGTTATTATTTCTATGATGATACTTGTTGTTTATGATCTTACCTATAAGTTGTATACACATATTGTTGTCCGGAACCCGAGGCCCCAAAGTGACAGAAATTGGGATAACCGGAGGGGATGGCTATGATGTGAGGATCACATGTGTTCACTGAGTGCTAATGCTTTGCTCCGGTACTCTATTAAAAGGAGTACCTTAATTACCAGTAGTTTCCCTTGAGGCCCTGCTGCAACAGGCTGGTAGGACAAAAGATGTCGTGCAAGTTTCTCCTTGTGAGCACGTACGACTATATACGGAACACATGTCTATGATTGTTTGTACTAGGATGCTTTATCATTATTTATCTGCAATGCCCATATCTCATTGATTTCATGAATTATCTTATCCATGCAACGCCCGTAATCCATCCCTATGCCTACAGTATTTGTTCCTACTGTTTACAACTGTTACTATTACTGCTGCTATTTTACTACCGCTGTTACTGTTTCACTACTGTCACTACTATAAAACTGTTGCTACTGATAAACCGCTACGAGTGAGACTGTTTCCAGGTGTAGCTGAATTGACAACTCATCTGTTAAGGCTTACATATATTCTTTGGCTCCCCTTGTGTCGAATCAATAAATTTGGGTAATACTTCCCTCGAAGACTGTTGCGATCCCCTATACTTGTGGGTCATCAAGACTATTTTCTACCGCCGTTGCCGGGGAACATAGCTTTATTTGTAAGTTCACTTGGTATTCATATTGTTCGCTGCAATCCTTTCATCATGGGTAAACCTCGTGATGGAAAAGTTCCTATATTGCCATCCACTACAAGAAGAGGTACGACTCTCAACACCTCTGTTGCTCTTGATTCGCCATCTGTTATGAGCAAGTTGCTTACACCACCACACCCACATGTTACTGCTACTACTTCTGCTGAGATTGAAAGTGCCACTGATAATTTAGATGATGCTTCTACTGTGTTTGATGAGAGAGGTTCACTAGGTTCCTTTTTAGATGCTACTATTGCTAGAGCTAAGTTGGGAAACACCACTATTACACCTGTTAGTTCACCTGAGTCTAGGGAATGTTCTAGTGATGATTATGATGATGATGCTTACATTGAGCTTAATGATGATTTTATTGCAGAAGCACGTGCTGCTCGTAATGCAGGTAATGTTAAAGAACTTCTTGTTAGATGTTCTGTTAGATATAATTTGTCTCCTGATCCTAAGTTTGCTGCTTCTCCTATAAATAATAGAGACAAGGATTATGATTTCTCTTTGGATTTATCTTACATATCTATTGTTGAGAAAACTCCTTTTTGTGGAACTAAAGATAAGAGTGCTATGGAGCACATGAATGAGCTTTCTACTTTGAGTAATTTGTTTTCTGATGATATTAAGCTCCGCACTTATTTTGTTGCAAAGATTTTTCCTTTCTCATTGAAAGATGCTGCTAAAACTTGGTTTAATAGCTTGTCTCCTGGATCTCTTACTAGTCCTATTGCTTTGGTTAATGCTTTCTTTTAGAAATATTTTCCCGCTAGTGCTCAACATGCTGCTGTGCAGAAAATCTTTGATTTTGAACAGGGAAAAGAAGAGATATTGCCTGAATCTTGGACAAGGTTTTGTTCTTTAGTTAGAGCTTTGCCTAAAGAACCATTGCCTAAAAATGAACTCCTTGACATACACTACAAGGAAAATGCTAACTTACGACCCTCCATTTTCGTCACTAGATCGTCATAATAAGTCGTTTATGACGATCTTATGACGAAAATAGGATGGTCAAAAGCTGAGCGTCGCAAATGAACTATAACGACGATTTTGATGAAATCGTCATAACCGTCTATGATGATATTGGATCGTCATAACCTCTATGATGATCCAATATCATCACTGGCGCTTTGGCCAGGCCACGTCAGATCCAACATGGCCAATCCTACGTGTCACGTCGTAATGCAAATTCAGCCCAGTCCATTTTAGAGGTTTATTTGGGCCAAGCCCAATAAGTCCAGCCTTTTTCATAGGCCTTGGCCTGTTACATTGCATTTTTCTTTTGGGCTATTATTTCATTTCTCTTTTGGGTTGTAGCCGCTTTTGGGCTGTAGCCGCTTTTGAACTTTTCTGTTTTAATTTTGAGCCTTTTTCAAAATTTCTCTAAAATGGTTCCATCAATATAATTGGGCTGTAGAGCCCACGAGTATTTTGTCTAGTAGAATTTCAGGCCTTTTAATAACAATACAGAAAAAATAATCAATTATATTTTATTACTAACACATATATCAATTATTCCACAGCAAACAATCAATATGTCCAAAACTAAAAATATCAGTTAACAGCCAGCCAAAATGGGCGCTGGGAACAGGTTGGCAGGGCGGTGGAGCCAACATGTCCACGTGTCACACACACACATGTGTTGTGGTTATGGACCTACATGTCAGTTACAGGTAAATACGACATATATATATATATATATAAGCAAAGTTGATGATGTGTGGTTATGGAGCTACATGTCAGTTACAGGTAAATATGACATATATATAGGCAAAGTTGATGACCTGTCTTACACGTAGACAGAACATATAAGGAAAGTTGATGATGTGTCTTACACGTAGACAGGACATATAGGCAAAGTTGATGATGTGGCTTAGTAGTAGTAAGTGGTACGACGTTTTATAAATCGTCATAGGCGTTATGACCATTTAAAATGGTCGTAAGCGTATGTAGAAAAGGTCATGGGCTGTATCGACTAGATTATGACGATTTCATATGCTAAAATTACGACGATTTTGAACCAAATCGTCGTAATTTCTCAAGGATTTGACCCCCTCTAACGGCTTACGACCATCTGGTGCAAAATCGTCATAACTCTATGACGATTTTATTCGTGGTCACTACGAGAAGGTCACAAGCTGACATATTTCTTGTAGTGATATTTTATAATGGACTAATGGATGAATCTAAGTCATATTTGGATAGTTGTGCTGGTTGTGTTTTCAGGGAAAGAACTCCGGCTGAAGCTGAAGAATTAATGGCTAAAATAAGCCGGAATCATGATGATTGGACTTTAGTTGAGCCAACGCCAGCACCAACTCCTGCGCCATCTACAGAGCCTACGCCGAAGAAGAAAGGGATGATTGAATTAAATGATAAAGTTATGAAGGAAGCTAAGAAATCTCTTAAGGAGAAAGGTATTAAGGCCAAAGATGTGAAGAATTTACCTCCTATTGAAGAATTATGTAAGCCAATCCCTCACTCATCTACTATTGAGGTACACTCTCTCCAACGCTTTGATGAAAGAGATATTCCTTATACGAAACCTCCTGATCAATGCTTAGATGAATTTGATAATTTTATTGTTAAGCAAGAAAATTTTAATAGAATGGTGCATAATCATCTGTTGGAGAATTCTAGAGTTATTAACAAGTTGCAGGATATTGTGGAGAGAACCGCCAATGATGTGAAGATACTTGCTAAATGTTTTCAAATGGTTCAAACATAAATTGATCAGCTTACCAAGGTGCAGAAAGACCTGCTAGTTAATGCTACAAGAGAGAAGCAAGCATGTGAAATACGCACAAGAAGTGGTGCAGCTACTCAAGACCCATTATATCCTGAAGGACATCCTAAGAGGGTTGAGCAAGATTCTCAAAGAACTTCAAGTGATGATATTCCTTCCAAGAAGAAGAAGAAGAAGCGTAAAACAACTGCAGAATCCTTTGATGCAGGTAAAGATCCTAACAGTGTTTCTATTTCTGATGCTGAAACTGAACTAGGAAATGCTTTCGATAAAGAAGAAGATAAAGAAGAAGTTGAAGAAGAACTGGAAAAGAGTGATAAAAATGCAAAGTACACCAAAGAAGACTTCATTGCCAACAAGCATGGTAAAGAGAGGGAACCTTGGGTATAGAAGCCAATGCCTTTTCCTAGTAAGAAACACAAGTCCAAGGAAGAAGAACACTACAACAGGTTTTGTGAATGGATGAGACATTTATTTTTGCAAATTCCTTTGACTGATGCTATTAGAATGCCTCCTTATGCAAAATATATGAAAGATATTGTCACTAACAAAAGGAAAATTCCTAGTGAGGAAATTTCCACTCTACTTGCTAACTATTCTTTTGATGGTAAAGTTCCAGAGAAGCTTGGAGATCCAGGTATACCAACTATTCCTTGCTCCATTAAAAATAACTATGTTAGAACTGCTTTATGTGATTTGGGAGCTGGAGTTAGTGTCATGCCTTTTTTTTACAAGAGACTTGATCTAGAAAAATTGGTTTCAACTGATATATCCTTGCAGATGGCTGATAAGTCTACTACTATTCCTATTGGTATATGTGAGAATGTTCCTATTCAAGTTGCTAACAGCTGTTTGATATTAACTGATTTTGTTGTGTTGGAAATGCCTGAAGATGATAATATATCTATTATTCTTGGGAGACCTTTTCTAAAAACTGCAGGTACTGTTATTAATTGCAATCAAGGAAAAGTCACTTTTAATGTTAATGACAAAGAATATATGATTTATTTTCCCAAGAAGAATGATAGGAGGAATGCTCTTAATTCAATCAAGCATGTTGAGACCATCAAAGTTGGTCAAATTATTTATTCAGAGCAAAAGCCCAAGGAAGAATATCAAATTGTTATGGTTGGGGCTATACCTATCAAAGTTGAGGTAACATAAGCATTAAGTGAAGTGCAAAGTTTTGCCTCATATAAAGTTAGTTTGGTAACAAGACTTGATCAACCTTGTTAGCAAAGTGAATTTATATGAACGAAACTTTGTTTTCACCGCATCTACTCCACCTCACTTGTATTTACTTTTATCAAATTTTATTCCTTCAGTTTAGTTGCATGATTAAGAGCATCTCAGAGCTGCTGCATGTTTAGTTTTGATTTGCTTGAAATCTTTTCATCCTCGTTTTTCTGAGTTTTATCGATATGCCAATTTCTGAAAAATCCTCGAAAATAAAGTTTCTCGAAAAATTCCAGAAAATTCTTTATAAATTTTTATGTCAAAAATGGGGCAGAGAGACACCTGGGAGGCAACAGGTGGGGCAGCCACGCCACCTCACACACAGGTGGCGCGGCCCAGCCCTGGCCATGCCACCCAGGTGTGAGGGGGCCCCACCAGGCCCCTCACTCATCTCTTCTTCCCCTGCTCTTTCTCTCTCCTGAAAAACACCGCCCCATTTGCTCAAGCTCGAGTTCTTGCTGTTCTTCACCTGGATTTTTTGATCTCCTTGTTCAGCCCAACATTTCTGCTGAAACTTGGATCATTTGCTCTCCGGTATGTGACTCCTCCACTTGTCCAAGTAGATTTTCTTTTGGTAAAGTATTTCTTGATTATTTTAGCATTGTAGGTGACAGCATAAATGAGTATGCATGCTTGTTCTATTCTTTAGAAAGGTTATTTTGATGCATGATAGCTCTCTAGTAATTCACTATAGTAGTTTCCTACATTTGCTTGTCTTTAAATCACTTTTTATGAGTTTGTTGAAAAATTTCAGAAATGGAGGAGAATGTGTATCAACTCTCTCAACATGAACTAGAAGTGCATGATGTTATGAAAGTTCACGGTGAAGAGAAGGTTTTTCCCTCACTCTATCCATGCTCAGCATTCTTGAGTGCTGCTGGAATCCTACAAGATTTTCAAACCTTGCTTTCTAATGCAGGATTAGAATATTTTGTTGAGGGTGAACCTCCCCAATATGTTAAACTAACAATGTTTGTGGTGCAGGATTTCAGATTTAGTTGGTCCACTTCTAATCCCATAGTTCGTTATAAAATTTATAACAAATCTGTGAACTTGCCTCTCGATGTTTTCTGCACAGCTATTAGAGTACCACAGTGGGGATCGCTCGAGAAGATAAGGGGACAACCAAGGCAATTGTTAGAACTATACGAGGAGATTTGTCAAGGAAGGAGCTTCACAGGAGAGGGTGGTAAAATTCAAAACATTCATTTCCCATCCATTCGATATTTTGCCTTCTTCATTACCAAATGTGTTCTTGCTAGGAAATCTGCAAGTAAATTGTCTCTCCATGATCTAGCTTTTATTGCTGCTGCTTTAAGGGGTGATAGAACTTACAATTTGGGTGCCTTAATAGCTTTCCGTCTTGATATTAACCGTGAGAAAGGGGGAATCTGTGGGGGGCTTATAGCTTCACGCCTGTTAGCTTTTCATGGTGTTGTGCCTCATTTTCGAGATCTGTAGTTCCCCGAAGAGAAACTTGGGCTTGATGCTATGGTTCAACATAAGTTTATTTCTCCTCCTGCCAGTTTGATTAATTTAACATTCGAGCTAACCTTTTTCAAGAAGACTACCTGGAAGGTAGTAAAGACTGAACGATCAATCCGTTTGCCTGCACCTTTTTTGTTTAACCTTGATAGCAGGAATGGATAGTCGCTTACAGAAGATGAGCTTGATGCATATGTGGAGGAGCACCCACCGCCTGTGCACGATGGATGGCGCCGAAGAGTCAGGGCAGCCCTCCAACACTACGAATTTCCCTTATGAGCAGCCTTATTATGATTATGCGCTGTCAGCTTCATCTTCATGAGAACCGGGGTACGATTACACCTATGATGACCCACCAGCTTGGAGCAACTACCAGAGCCAGAATTGATCTCCACTTAGGCCAAAAGCCTAAGCTTGGGGGGAGGTACGCCGATGATTCACTCATCTACATATCATATTTAGTCGGTCCTTTGTATATTCATGTTTCGCTTTCTTTATTGTTCTCGTTCTTGTTTTCATTTCTTCCAAAACACAAAAAGACCAAAAATATTTCTGTTGTTTCTTTCTATTTGGTTCTTTAGTTTTCCACCCTTGGTTTGCTTTACTTGCTATTTCGATTGGCTACTTGAAAAACCCAAAAAAAAAATATTTTGCTTTGTTTGCTTTTTCCTTCCGCTTTTGCTTCAAAAATCGAAAACCCCAAAAATATTTGTTGTTCTTCTTCGGTTTTGTAAAGATTGTTGCAGATTTCAGTCTCCCGTTACTCCATTGGAGCTTGGTATTCACTTTGTATTATTCAAGCCACACAAGTGAAGAGCAATAATGACGATATATGACAATCCGAGATGTGGTAAGAGGCTAGTATGAACTCTATTTGTTTTCATTTTTGTACATATACTCATCTATGTGGACATGCTTAGTCAATTCATGTAAGGTATATGTCATCTAATGGATGCTTCGTAGTTCTTGCTTTCATATGATTAGTTTCAATTTACTATTAGCCTGTAGCATGTCATGTAGACGCTTGCATGCATTGTTTTATTCATAGTATGGTATGATATTGTGGTATCCACCTCTGAAAGCTTCATTTGAATCGACTTGGCACATGCTCATGCATGCATATGACTGAACAAAAAGTCAATTAAGCCTCGATGATCTAAATTGCCTCAGAGTTCTTGTATCATTTTTATGCCTATATTAATTTTGTTTTGTCGCAAGCATGATTATGACAGTTATTGCTCTCTCGATTGTCGCTTCCCAGTCTTTGCTAGCCTTCACTTGTACTGAGTATGAGCTCTACTCGTGCATCCAATTACCAAAAACCAAGTTTTCCAAAGAGTCCACTATAAATTCCTACGCATGGTCTTTGTAAGCCATTCCAAGTAAATATTCATGTGCTACCTTTCAAAACTTTCAACTACTTCTCATTTTGTGCCACTGTTTTTAGCTCATGGGGCCGTAGTGGTCGGAATTGCTATCTTCCATATTAAATTAAGTACCCCTCGACTAGGCAGCTTCATCTGCTCATCATTAATTTTGCATGAGAGCTGGTCAGACCATTATAATCTTAATTCTAAAAGAAAGAAAAAATGCACTCGTCCAAAGGAATGTGAAAGTTGGTGGGCACCCGATGGAATCGGTTAGCCATGGTTTGAGAAAGGAAAAAGGTGGGGAGGAGTGCCAAAGCTTTATAAAAGAGCACCAATGTGCCAAATTTCAAAGAACTCGGAACTGCTCTCACTTGTTTATTATGGAAGATAGTAAGTCCCCATTGCTAGTCGTTGACATAGAACAACCACCTCTCAAAAGAAACTGTTATCTCTGTTTTACAAATGAAAAGCTCTAGCACATGTTAAATCCCTACTTCCCTCTGCGAAGGGCCATTCGTTTACTTTTATGTTGAGTCACCATCTTCTAACTTTAAGCACTTCTTGAGAGCATAGCTGTTATTCTTAGTGTAATGTGCTTGTCCCAGAACATGGTTAATTGTGGTATAACTTTAATGCTTGTATCTTTGATATTTCTACTTCTAGTCTTCCCTTGGACTTCAGAGGTGCCTCAGCATTTATGTTTTGCTCTACAAATAAAGGCAAGTGGGATACCATTCTTTCATATCATTTATGCATATTACAATCTTGTAGCTTCTCATGCAGATGTTACTTGTTATTAGTACATTGGCACTCTTTCATAGCTTGCTTGACTATGAGGTGACATTAGTTGCATATTTCTTATTATGAATTGCCTGAGTACTTGATCACATAAGTTAGTATATATACATCATATGAGCAAATGTGTTCGTGAAAGTTTCTTTTATCGCTCTCAGTTGTTAACTGAATTGCTTGAGGACAAGCAAATAGCTAAGCTTGGGGGAGTTGATACGTCCAAAACGTATCTACTTTCCCGAACACTTTTGCTATTGTTTCTCCTCTAATTTGTGTGTTTTGAATACAACTAACACGGACTGACGCTATTTTCAGCAGAATTGCTCTGGTGTCTCATTTTTGTGCAGAAATTCAATTTCCAGTAAAAATTCGGGAAAAATCATGAAAAATCCTATTTCACCAGAAGACCCACAGAGCCAGAAGACAGGAGGGAGATGGGGCTCGAGGGGCCATCACACGGTGGTGGCGCGGCCCAGCCCTGGCAGCGCCACCCATGTGTGAGTGGGCCCCAGGTCCCCTCTCGACCTCCCCTCTCGCGTACATATACCCCCTGACGACATAATATTGGGGAGATGGCGTTTTTCCCAGATAGACTTCCCCTGCGCTGCCGCTATCAGAAACCGCGATTCGGAACCAGAAACTCCGTTCTGGTACCCTGTCGGGATGGGGATTCGGAGGAGATCTTCATCACCATCACCACCGACGCTCCTCCATCGACCATCCATGACTCCCCCATCCATGTGTGAGTAATTCCCCCACTGTAGATGAGGGGATGGTAGGGATTGGATGAGATTGTTCATGTAATTTGATATGAGATTGATATGGCATAGTGCCTAGTATCTTTATTTATTGCCTATGACATTGTTGCAACTTGTTGTGCTTAATGCTTGTCACTTTGGGCCCGAGTGCCTTGATTTCAGATCTGAACATGTTATTATTTCTATGATGATACTTGTTGTTTATGATCTTACCTACAAGTTGTATACACATATTGTTGTCCGGAACCCGAGGCCCCAAAGTGACAGAAATTGGGATAACCGGAGGGGATGGCTATGATGTGAGGATCACATGTGTTCACCGAGTGCTAATGCTTTGCTCCGGTACTCTATTAAAAGGAGTACCTTAATTACCTGTAGTTTCCCTTGAGGCCCTGCTGCAACAGGCTGGTAGGACAAAAGATGTCGTGCAAGTTTCTCCTTGTGAGCACGTACGACTATATACGGAACACATGCCTTTGATTGTTTGTACTAGGATGCTTTATCATTATTTATCTGCAATGCCCATATCTCATTGATTTCATGAATTATCTTATCCATGCAACGCCCGTAATCCATCCCTATGCCTACAGTATTTGTTCCTATTGTTTACAACTATTACTATTACTGTAGCTATTTTACTACTGCTGTTACTGTTTCCCTACTATCACTGCTATAAAACTGTTGCTACTGATAAACCACTGTGAGTGAGACTGTTTCCAGGTGCAGCTGAATTGACAACTCATCTGTTAAGGCTTACATATATTCTTTGGCTCCCCTTGTGTCGAATCAATAAATTTGGGTAATACTTCCCTCAAAGACTGTTGCGATCCCCTATACTTGTGGGTCATCAAACAACATAATGAACTAAAAGTAATAAAGTAACAACTATAAAGGAAACTAATTTTTTTGTGTTTTTGATAAAACAATGCAAGTAAAAGCAAAACTAAAACAAAGTAAAAGATGTGCGTGCGAAACTCCCCTTGCAGAAGTCTTCTTTTTCCCTGGCAACGATGCCAGAAAAAATCCTTGATGCAGCACTGTGTTGATGATGTAAGTCACTGTCCAGTTGGGAACCCCAAGAGGAAGGTATGATGAGCATAGAAGCAAGTTTTTCCCTCAGTTAGAAACCAAGGTTTATTGAATCTAGGAAAAAGCCAAACTCAAGAAGGTGATGCTTGCTAGCCTAGTGACTTCCAACAAGGGCGCCATTTACGACACTTGTTACTGCGTCTTCAACTAGTAACATCACAGAACCTGCACACAACACAACCAAATACTTTGCTCCCAACTTACGATGAGGTTGTCAATCTCACCGGTTTGCTGTAAACAAAGGTATGAGCGTATCGAGTGGAAAGCAATAGTAGTATGCGAGAAAGTAAACAATGCGAGTAAAGTAAATAGGTGATAGCAATACAAAGGAAATTGGACTGGGGTCCACAGTTCACTAGTGGTGTCTCTCCATAAGATAAATAGCACATGCAGGGTAAACAAATTACAGTTGGGCAATTGATAGAATAAAGATAACGTGCATATGTCGCGAGGATCACTATGAGATTTACTCTAGGCATTACAACAAAATACATAGACCGCCATCCAACTCCATCTATGACTAATAATCCACCCACGGGGATATCGTCCGAACACCCCATGAGTATTAAGTTGCGAACAATAGATAACTGCATTAAGCAAAGTGTGTAATGTAAACAAAGCATATGCCCTTGGACATAAGAATGTTCTTTTCTCCCTAGTGGCAACAACACATCTACAACCTTAGAGCTTTCTGTCACTCCCCCAGATTAAATAGAGGCATGAACCCAACTATCGAGCATAAATACCCCCTCTTGGAGTCACTAGTATCTACTTGGCCAAGATAGCTACTAACAATGGAGAACATGCAAGATCATAAACAACATAGAGATAACATAAGATATATGATTCAGCACATCAACTCAACATAATACCAATATTCATCGGATCCCAACAAAGACAACACATAGAATTACAAAAAGATGATCTCGATCATGTAAGGCAGCTCACGAGATCTAAACATGAAGCACATGGTGGAGAAGATAACCATCTAGCTACTGCTATGGACCCATAGTCTAAGGTAGACTACTCACTCATCGTGCCAGAGGCAAGCATGGTGATGAAGAAGACCTTCGGTGGTGATTCCCCTCTCGGGCAGTGTTCCGGGAAGAGCTTCTGGACCCTCCCGATCTCGGGTTGACCACGGTGGCGGATCGCGATGTGTTTCTGGAAAATTGATTGGGTTTTTAGGTTTTTCCCATTTGGGGGTCTTTATAGGCAAAGGGGCAGCGTTAGAGGTGGACCAGGGTGGTCTCACCCATAGGGGGCGCGCGCCAGGGGCAGGCCGCGCCGCCCTATGGTGAGGCTGGCCCCTGGCTCGGCTCCATCTCCTCTTCGGTGTTCTGAAAGCTTCATTTAATATCTGGACGTTCGGCTTTTGTTTTGTCCAATTCCGAGAATATTTCCTATGTAACTTTTCTGAAAGACAAAAACAGCAAAAAAAGGGAACTAGCACTGTGGCATCTTGTTTATAGGTTAGTTCCGGAAAATGCATAAAACTACCATGAAGTGTAACGAAACACTAAGCAAATGGTGTAAAAACAATCATAGAGCATCAAAAATTATAGATACGTTTGAGACGTATCACTAAACGTAGTTCTAGAAAAATAGAACACTCGTTGAACGATAAGAGTGAAAAACAGAGTGTTCTTGGCAAATGGAAAGCGAGTACATCTCATCCAAAAGAAATTTGTTGGGGTACAACCATTTATTGCAGGAAACAAAATAAAAGAAAACTGAAAACTAAAGTAAAGACGCTCTTAGAAAAACGCATAGTGCATGAAGCAATAAAAATAAGGATATCTATTTTTGTGCCCTCAGGTCGTTAGTTGTACTCAGTTTTCCCCAGCTCGTTAGTTTTTCCTCAGTTTTCCCCAAGCCGTTGTCTGAAACCCTCAGAAGGAGCTCGGACGGAGGATTCCCGTTAAGTTGACCGTTTCCGTGCTGACGTGTGGGGCCATGTCGTGTGGGGCCACGTCGCGTGGGGCTGGTAGAAAGGGACCGCGTGGGACAGGACAAGACCGCATTTGGTTGTACGTGAGAGCTCGGTTCTGTCTCTCTCGGGCCAAATTGGCATTGACTTTTCAGAGCGCCTTTTCAGAGCGCCTTTTTCCCCCCTCTCTCTCTGTAAACAGTTCTCTCTCTTTTCACCAAATTAGTATCAAATCTAGAGAAGCTTCTATTTCTGTCTTTCTTCAATGATTGCTGCCTTTTGGCCCTCGTTTTTTGCCCAATATGGTAACAAATCTAGAAGCTAATCTAGAAGCTAGTATAGTATAATACATAGAATGCATACAGCAGCCAAAAGAAGCCAATAACGATGTTAATGTTCACGACAAACTAAGCTGAAAATAAAATAAGACGCAATGTATGCCCAACATGAAGGTTCTTCATTCTTCATCATATATTTCGGAGTCGCTATATTCCATGAGACAAAAAAAATATTGACTAAACTCCTTCCGTCTGTAGTGTGCAGCCAATAGATCCTCCAAACGGTATGGCCTTTGTTCTATTTTCATACCGTCGGAATCTAATCTATCCACATGTCGTGGCCACTCATCCCAGGCCTTTCTATCATCAAAGTACTATCTGATATAACCGCCCTCGTAGTAGATGCAGCCAGGTCGAACTGTCGGGTGCACTCTGGTGTCGACGGAGATACACCATTTATAACTGATGAAGAAGGCACGACTGCCAATGTTGACGGCATGGAGAGAGCGGCTCTCAGTGTCCACACGGTACACCAATGGTTGACCTTCCTCCAAATGCCTGTTGCCAGGGCTGCCGCCGAACAACACAAGCAGCAGATCACCATCAGACTCCACAAGGTAGAACTTGTCATTTCCAAGTTCTGGAAATGAAAATAGTGTCTCCATGTTGATAGTGCTCGCGCTCTTCTCCAACTGGACATTGTTGGTGCACACTAATGTTCCGACATCAAAATTGTTCACAGCTATTGCATACAATTCACCATTGAATGGGGTAAGGCAACGCAGAGAATCGTCCTCGATCGAAAATCTTCCTTCTCCCCAATCTTCTACATCTATATCCTTAGTAGGAGAGCTCTCATCGACCCAAGCAATTTCATTGGGGTAACCTATGCAAATGAAGACCATAGTCGGGGACTTCATTACACCGACTGACTCCACAATCATAGATGGCATCTGCGCCTCAAACGTAGCGTTCAATGTCTTTGTGAGTGGGTTCAGAAGCCGTATCTTGTGCAGCTGGTTCCTCTGGGCAAGCACGATGATGCCACGGTAAAAGCCGATGAAGTAGTATCTAAAAGGGAGTTGATGAAGATAACATTCAGCACTAAGATGTTTACGATTGAAAATAAAAATAGATTAACTCTATAGATATGGAGGAATTTGAACCTTGCATGAACTTCCGTTAGATTGATGGTGATGTAGCGGGATGTGCGGAGGTTGAGGAAGGAGAACTCAGCGACGCGTGGAAGGGCATGTTCTACCATGATCCATTCATGCAGGTGCACGTCGGGCTCAAGTAGATCTGAGCGCCAATTTCTACAAACTTGCCTCAAAGCAGCGTAGGTGTCCACATACTCCTCGTTCGCCAGTAAGCAGTCGCCGATCTTGTGAAGTGGTCCGTCACCCTTAAGAGAGGCCCAGTTCACGGAGGCGCTGCGCTTGGATGCGCCGCCCTCGGATGCGATGGGCTCGGCGGCGATGGGCTCAGATGCGACGGGCTCGGAGGCGATGGGCTCGGGGGCGACGGCCACCGGCACATTCTTCTTCTCCATCGCCGGCAGGGGAGCGCGCGTAGGGCGGCTGGGGTTTTTTGGAGAAGGTGATGGGACATGAGAGGCGTGGTTGCGTGCATGAGTTATGATGAGACTGTGTGTAGAGGGAGGGAGAGGGGCTCTGTACTAGCAAAGTGACGGTTCGTCTCAGCAGTTGACGTTTTGGTCTCAACACGCGCACCGCGCGGCTAACCGCGGCTAACCGCTACTCACCGCGACACGCGTCCGTGGAACTGCACGTCAGCACCGTTACATGTACTCAGTTCTACCCTCGAGTCTTACACTGGAAAAATATATGTACTCAGTTTTCCCCTCGAGTACTAATACTGGCTAGTGCAATATACTCAGTTTTACCCTCAAGTGGCTGATCAACAGAGAGTCAACAGATGGGATTAAGCCATCTAATTGAGTCATTTCATGCGCAAAAAAATTCAAAAAAATAAAATCATAGTGCCTCCAACTCATGCGCAAAATAAAATCATAACAATCATATATAAATCAAGTTTTCACACAAATGGCCACTTCTGAAATCACTAGTAGCTATGAAGGTTTATGGCTTTCCACTCAAACCCCTTCTCAAAACATCTATACCCAAAACATAGTTTGTCTAAATGAGGCCATAATTTTTACACTCATGTATATTTGAATTGCTAATACTTTGAGGTAGGCCAACCTGGGTTTCATTGTACAAAACATGTGTTTTTCTTTTTCTAAATCTCTTATTTGAATTCCTTAGCCTGTTTACTATTTACTTGCCCTTGTATCCTTGATACTACTCAGTATTACCCTCTCCCTTCTCACAGAAGCCCAAACTTGGCCTGATTGGTCGATCACACGGATCGTGCCCACATACCATCGATCCTATGATCCAACGGGTAGGATCATGCCACCCTCTCTCTATCTGTCGGTGGCAAACTACTACCTCTCTATGTATGCTAAATGATGAGTTTGCCACCGGATTCAACAAGTTGGGTAATCACAAATTTCTTGTAGGCATTACTTTTCACGATAAAATGATAAACTATCATGAATTTCCATTTCTTTTATGCATTACTTTTCATGGTAAAATGATAAACTATCACGAATTCCCATTTCTTGTAGGCATTACTTTTCATGCTGAAATGATAAACTATCACGAATTTCCATTTCTTGTAGGCTTTACTTTTCACAGTAAAATGATGAACTTTCACAAATTTCTATTTCTTTTAGGCATTACTTTTTTGTTGAGATATAAACCACCCCCACAACGGTCATCTCCTCCTTAATTTATTGTGTAAACCCCACAACGGTCATCTCTACCTTAATTTATGGTGTAAACCCCACAACGGTCATCTCTCCCTTATAAACCCCTACAACGGCCATCCCTCATGTCAATAGGTTCTGCCTCTCTCTTCTTTGTTTCTGCCTCTCTCTTCTTCGTTCACATACACTTGATCCATTGCCATGGCTTCCATGTCTCGGATGCCGACCGGAAGGGGAAGGGGAAGGGGAAGGGGAAGGGGCGGCCGGGGTGATAGATCATCATCATTGCCACCACCACCGTCAACACTGCCATTGATCATAGAGGAGTTCTTCATCACCATCTATGAAGACCCTTTGGCCAAGAAGGTACGTACGCATTCCCACATATATGATGCATGTGATTAATTATGTGCATGTTCTAAAAAACCTTTAATTTCAAACGATCGGCGCTCGATCTCTTTGCAGGCACTCCCACAAAAGTTTGTGGACTATCTTGATGGCCAGGAGCCTGCAAAGGTGTATCTGCGAGCAGCTGACTGCGGTCCTCGTTTCTGGACCGTGGAGGTCCTATTTGATGGACAAGGCCGGATGTACCTCGACAAGGGCGGGGAGAATTTCGCTATCACACACGGTGTGGATTTTGGCTACTTCCTACACTTCAAATATGAAGGCGATTATGTGCTCACAGTGAAGGTGTTCGACGGAACAACGTGCAGGAAGTACTACTACATGGATGACGAAAATACTGACGATGAAAGTGACGACAATTTGAAGCCATGCATCTAAGGGGATTATGACCAAGAATATATATCTAGCTTCATATGCATCAATTTATAGATCTAGCTATTTTCTATATATTATGCATGTAAAAATAATAGGGAATCACAATTTCCACTATGATTAGAGCACCACAGCCTCCAAACGATGCCGATGCCGATATCGGCATGGTCAGAACGGGTATGCATGCTCGCCGCCACTGCTAGGTCACCGTCGGGATGCACCCTCAATCCTGTCCCCTCATTCGATCACTGACACACCAGAGATACCGCCGTGGCCAATGATGAACGTACATGCTGATGCCAATGCCAAACATACACGCCGCTGTGGGCACGGCCATGGCGCCCCGCTATGCTGGACGCCACAGACCACAGTGAGGTCTTTCCCTTCACCACCACACTCCCCTAGCACCTATCTATACACGCCAGAAAGGAGAGACACTAGTTTTCTCTACATTGCTCGCGTTCGTGTCTGACACCGTCAGTCAAAGTGTTGAGGTCATCGTCGATGTCCTCGACCATTTCTTCTCTTCTTTGCATGGCTAAATGCGTCTAGTTCATATCTATCTAATGCGTCTAGTCTCGCCTCATGCAGTTCTTTGTGGACGTCGATCTCATTTCGGCACCCCGCAGGCCACCTCCTCCGTACCATCGCTGTAGAGCTTCGTTTAAAAATCTAATCCTACCTGTGTATTGCCCCTTGTATCAGCGTCATGGCCCCACTTGTCATTCGATATACCGAAGCCCCACTCGTCCGCATTTTGGTCAGGGATACAGCGATGCTTATGGTCAAACAAAGATGGATGCTCTGACATGTCTTTGCGGGCTCTACGTGGCCCCACTAGTCAGCAGTTAACGGTCAAAGGTGTTCAACCGTCGGGCAACTGGCCGTTCCAGCACTGGTGACGGTTTCAGACAATGGCTTGGGGAAAACTGAGAAAAAACTAACGAGCTGGGGAAAACTGAGTACAACTAACGAACCAGGGGCACGAAAATAGAAATCCCATAAAAATATAGTGTTTTGAAAGGTGACCTGATTTTTGCCGATGAAGAAGGGGTGCCTCGGGGGCATCCCCAAGCTTTGACACTTGTACCTCTTGGATATTTCTTGGGGTGCATGGGCATCCCCAAGCTTGAGCTTTTCTCCATTCTTCATCTCATCTCATCATTCTCCAATCCCTACACTTGAAAACTTGCTTCATACAAAACTCAACACAATTCTATTAGCAATGTTTGCATAAGCATAATAGTAAGCCAAGCCCTTTTTGGTTAAGGTTTCAACTCAAAAACACCACATATAAAGTATATACTACTGTAGCAACTCCTCCAAAAGTTCCATGATCAAAAGACCTAAAAAAGAAAGTGATCGAGAGGCAAACACAAATAGTGGCAGCTGTCAAAACAGAATAGCTGACAAAGTTTGATATTTTTGAGGACCTTCTGTTGCTCAAATCGAAAAGTGCAAAACTAATGAAAGTTTGGATATAACCTGGGGCATATGCACAAGAAATGGCTGGTCAAAAAGATATTCTGAGAATTTTCACGAATTTTTACGGTGAAGCACCGAAATCTATTTCAGGACAGCAACTTCCCCAAATCTTACCTCACTCAAATTAGAGGTTGTTCTTGGCACAAAAACAAAATAAAAAGGATAAGGAGCAGTTATTATAGTAGTAATAACTTCCAAGATTCAAATAAAAGAAAAAGTACTAAAAATAAAACAATGGGTTATCTCCCAAGAGTGCTTTTGTTTAACGTCTTTGAGCTAGGCGGAGAAAGTGCAAATCAAGTAATATCAGATGATGAAGCATCAAGTTTATAATTTGCTCTAAGAATAGAGTCAAAAAGTAATTTCTTCCTCCTTCTAGGGAAGTGTTAGATACCTTTCTTAAATGGAAATTGATATTTGATGGTGCCTTCCTTCATATCAATGATGGCACCTACAGTTTGAAGAAAAGGTCTTCCCAAAATAATAGGACATGAAGCATTGCATTCAACATCCATAACAAGAAAATCAACAAGAACAAGGTTATTGTTAACCATAATAAGAACATCATTAATCCTTCCCAAAGGTTTCTTCTTAGCAACATCAGCAAGAGGAACATCAAAATAACACTTTTCAAGCGGTGGTAAACCAAGCATGTCATAAATCTTTCTAGGCATAATAGAAATACTAGCACCTAGATCACATAAAGCATGGCAATAAAAACCATTAACATAAATATCAATGATGGGCTCCCAACCATCTTCTAACTTCTTGGGAATAGAAGCTTTTTGTTTCAACTTTTCCATCCTAATTTTCATGAGACTATTTGTAATATGATTTGTAAAAGCAATATTCAAAGAACTAGCATTAGGACTGATTGTGGTGCGGTGTTGATGTAGATGACCGACTAGTTGGGAAACCCCAAGAGAAGGTGTGATGAGCACAGCAGCAAGTTTTTCCCTCAGAAAGAAACCAA
Source organism: Dactylis glomerata (assembly GCA_007115705.1). Taxonomy (NCBI): domain Eukaryota; kingdom Viridiplantae; phylum Streptophyta; class Magnoliopsida; order Poales; family Poaceae; genus Dactylis; species Dactylis glomerata. Next base: position 2,759,476 of record QXEO01002112.1, on the reverse strand, counting down.
GGTTTATCGAACTAGTAGGAAAAAGCCAAACTTCAGAAGGTGATGCCTGCTAGCTTCACGACAGCTCTGGACAATTTTTAAGGTGCCTCGTCCAGGGCTTTGCTTTGCACTAGCGGCAACGTGGAACCTGCACACAACACAACCAAGTACTTTGCTCCCAACTTACGATGAGGTTGTCAATCTCACCGGTTTGCTGTAAACAAAGGATTGAGCGTATCGAGTGGAAAACAATAGTAGTATGCGAGAAGTAAATAGTGTGAGTAAAAGTAAACAGTAATAGCAATGTAAAGGAAATTGGACCGGGGTCCACAGTTCACTAGTGGTGTCTCTCCATAAGATAAATATAAACATGCTGGGAAAACAAATTACAGTTGGGCAATTGATAGAATAAAGATAACGTGCATATGTCACGAGGATCACAATAAGATTTACTCTGGGCATTACAACAAAATACATAGACCTCTATCCAACTGCATCTATGACTAATAATCCACTCGCGGGGATATCGTCCGAACACCCTATGAGTATTAAGTTGCGAACAACAGATAACTGCATTAAGCAAAGTGTGTAATGTAAACAAAACAAATGTCCTTGGACACAAGAATGTTGTTTTCTCCCTAGTGGCAACAACACATCTACAATCTTAGAGGTTTCTATCACTCCCCCAGATTAAATAGAGGCATGAACCCAACTATCGAGTATAAATACCCCCTCTTGGAGTCACTAGTATCTACTTGTCCAAAATAGCTACTAACAACGGAGAGCATGCAAGATCATAAACAACATAGAGATAACATAAGATAATATTTAGCATATCAACTTAACAAAACACCAATATTTAGTGGATCCCAATAAATACAACATGTAGAATTACACAAAGATAATCTCGATCATGTAAGATAGCTCACGAGATCTAAACATGAAGCACATGGTGGAGAAGACAACCATCTAGCTACTGCTATGGACCCATAGTCCAAGGTAGACTACTCACTCATCATGCCGGAGGCAAGCATGGCGATGAAGAAGACCTCCGGTGGTGATTCCCCTCTCCGGCAGGGTGCCGGGAAGAGCTTCTAGACCCTCTCGATTTTGGGTCAACGACGGCGGCAGAGCATGATGTGTTTCTGGAAAATTGATTGGGGCTTTAGGTTTTTCCCGTCAGGGAGTCTTTATAGGCGAAGGGGCAGCGTCAGAGGTGGGCCAGGGTGGCCTCACCCATAGGGGGCGCGGGCCAGGGGCTGGCCGTGCCGCCCTATGGTGTGGCCAGCCTGTGGCCCCCCTCCGTCTCCTCTTTGGACTTCTGGAAGCTTCGGTAAATATTAGGAGGTTTGGCTTTTGTTTCGACCAATTCTGAGAATATTTCCTGTGTAACTTTTCTGAAACACAAAAATAGCAGAAAACAGGGAACTGGCACTGTGGCATCTTGTTAATAGGTTAGTTCTGGAAAATGCATAAAAAGCCACAAAGTGTAACAAAACACTAAGCAAATGGTGTAAGAACAAACATGGAGCATAAAAAATTATAGATAAGTTTAAGACATATCAAGCATCCCCAAGCAGCGCCGGTCCTAAGGTGGGACTAGCGAGGTAGTCGCCCCAGGCCCCTGAGACCAAGAGGGCCCCATCCCCAGGGCAGGTACTGGCCGAGCAGAGAGTAGTTAGTGAAAACGCCATTGGAGAAGGAGTAGTTCTCAAGTACTATTTGGGAAGACGATTAGAGGATGAAACGAAACGTTATGTCTATGGGCTGGGACGTGGGCTTTTTTCTGTTTTACTTAGCATGGACATTTTCCTCCTTTTGTTAGCAACGTACAGATTAATTAGGGTGGGCCCATGGGCTAGGCTAGATCATATCTACAAGATCATCACACGAATCACCATACTTTTTACTAAAAAAGGAAAACATATATCATTGTAATTGCCATAGCTATGTCTACAAGACCATCACCTCCTAAAGAAATACAAGACCATCATACGACCACCACACCATGCCTGTGTCATTTGTAACTTTGTCTATTCATAATGTATCCTTGAAAAAATTTTTGCACATGAACGGATCGTATGGGCACCTAGAGGGGGGGGGGGTGAATAGGTGCTACTCAAATTTTAATTCTTTTTCAATTTAGGCTTGACACAAAAGGTAAATTATCTACATATGCAACTAAGGTGAATTTACCTATATGACAACTAGCAAGTTAAGCAAGATACAAGTAGTAAAGGCAATAAAGGATAGAGGTAACCGAGAGTGGAGCACACGGAGACATGGATGTAATTCCTGTAGTTCCTTCCTTTTTAGGGGAAGTACGTCTATGTTGGAGGGGTGTGGTTGCCACAAAGGCCTAACCAACGCCACAAAGGCTCACCCTATTCTCCGGTGCAAGCTTCCGCCACAAAGGCCTAGCTCACTTTCCACTAAGGAATTCCTCAAGGCGGAATCGGCCTTTACAAAACTTGGGGCACAACTCCACAACTAAATTGGAGGCTCCCAAGCACCACAAAGAACTCAATCAACAAGTATCAAGGTTTCAATCACACAAATCAAGGTCAAGGGACACAAGGGAACCCAAGACCAAAGGGCCCTCAAGCAAATGAGAGGGGAAATCAAATCGCTTCAGTGAGGATGTAGATCAAGGCCTTCTCCTTCGATTCTCCAAAGATCAAGAGCTTTGGTGGGTTGAGGGAGGAGATCTTGCGAATTTGGTGGCTCCAAATGAGGTCTTCTTCTTGCACAGCTCGAGAAGCTTGAGGTGGAAGAAGGGGAGGGGTATTTATAGCCCCTCCCAAAATGTAGCCGTTGCTGTCTTGGAGGGGTGGATTATCCGGCCAAAGTATGGCCGGAATATCCGGCTGATCGGATTATCCGGCCCCTGGCCGGATTATCCGCCCCCCCCTATCTGGTTGACGCCGACCCTGGTCCTTAGCTGAATTTCTGAAGTCGTCGAAGGGGGGCAGAATATCCGGCCCCCTGGCCGGAATATCTGGCCCCTATGCTGGGTGATGCCGATGCCAGTCCTTAGCCGTTTTGGGGTCGTCGAAGGGGGGGGGGCGGATTATCCGGCCCCTGGCCGGATTATCTGGCCCCCTATACTGGGTGATGCCGACACCAGTACTTAGCCGTTTTGGCCTCTCTCTCCGGAGGGGGCGGATTATCCGGCCCCTGGCCGGATTATTTGGCCTGGCAATTCTTGAGCTGTAAAACCTGCACAACTTAGCACACACTTAAAATTCCTAATGTTGTTATCTAACACACAAAACCTGAGGGATACAAAGTTTGCACTTTCAATCTCCCCCTTTTTGGTGTTAGATGACAACACTAGGATTTGCAAGAGAGATCGAATATTTCAAACAACAAATATTTGAGCAAGATATAAAGCTCCCCCTAGATGTGTGCATCTACACAATTAAGTTTGTAGGCAGCATACCTTTTCATGGATAACTCAATCAATATGGAATTCCGAATATGATAATGATGAGAAACCGAACAATAATTCCATAGCCATCTCACCAATGAACCATGAGCTTAAAGAAACATAAGTGACCAACACATAATGATCCACATGGCACATATAGAACATATAACATAGTCTCATACACCACATGGTAGCAAATAAACCACATGAAGTTCAACCACACGAAGTTCACAACTTAAGACAAGTAGTATAAGAAGAAATACAAGCGCCAAAGGAATGATAAACGCGCAAGCTTGAGTTTCCACCCATGCAAATCCCGTGAGACTCCTAATAGAACTACTTCTCCCCCTTTGGCATCAAGACACCAAAAAGAGAGAAGAGCGATGCTACATGCCCCAAGGAATCAATCCTCCCAATCATCGATGTCGTCGGAGTCCTCAACATCATCATCTCTGCCATCACCAGCATCTTCATCCTCAAAGTCCTCCTCAGCCTTTGGATGAGTATCTCTTGCGGCAGCATCTGGAGCATCAAAGAGATGCTTCTGCATATCAACCCAGTTGAAGCGATCGGTGTTCCAAGCTTCATATGGTGTAGGAGTAGTAGGAGTGGGATCGGCGGTCTGAGCACCACTGAGATGGTGAAGGATCAGCTGCTGGGTGTCCTGAATGTTCTTCCTCTCAACATAGGCTTGGTAGTTCTCACAGTGGATCTCTACCTTCATGCACAGAACATTCTACTCAAACCAACTGAGCTTCCTCACCTCCCTGAACATAGCAGACGTAGCAGCCCTCTTATCACGTGTAGAAGCACTCGACCTCGCATCCGCCATGAATGTGCTAGGATAGGCAGCTGATGGAGCAGAAGACTGCTTCCTCTTGACATACATCTTCTTGACTTGGTGCTCCACACAGTCATCATGGATATCATAATCTCCAAGGGCATTCTTGATTAGGAGCATGATGTAGGGAGCATATGGCACAGTGTTCCTCTGAATAATAGCATCCTTGATCTCATAGAAGATGAAATCCATCACATCAAGGGTAAAGTCCTCAGCAGGGTCAGTCGAAGTAGCACACTCATGAGCAAAAGTGAGGAGGTCAACAAGAGAGGTGCGAATGGCATCATTGTTACCACCACTAGGAGCAACGTTCTCTCTGAAAATGCGGACAAGCTGATCATAAAGGGGATGTAGGCCATTGATGAAGCCCACAACACCTGTTGAGTCATAGAGGTCATAGAGCTTGTCCTTGTCAGGCTTGGTCCCCGGATTGTGAATATGGTGACCCACTGGAGTGTCTCCATTATATGCATACCCCAAGAGAAAGGCAAACGTGGAGAAGTCTGATGTGCACTCATGCTCGCCGGTCATCCACTTCATAGAATTCTGAGCATTGGGCAAGATCACAAGAGTACCATAAAACTGCTTGATGAGGCCGGGGTTATAGTTGCACTGAATGTTAGCCAACCCCAGCAGCCCCATCTTCTCAACCACAGAAACTGCTTCATCAAAATAGGTTTTGCTGCGAAGGTGATCAAAATCAATAGGATGCATCGGACGACAAGGATTCTTGAGAAGCTCATAGACATCACGGAAAATCCCCCACTGCTCTTCATTCCAGGAACCACGGTCCTCAATATCTTCATCTCTTGTAGTGGCATACCAATTGTTACGCCGCACAAGAATGTACTCGGCCTCAGGCATGCTCTTGTAGTTGGGACGAGTCACTTTGCCTTTACGACGGCGGGCTTGAGCTTTGGCAGCCTTCTCCTTCTCAGCTTTTCTAGCAGCCTCCCTCTGACGCTGATTGATAGCAACCTCATCAACTAGGACTCCTTCCTCATTCCAAACAAGCCGACGCTTACGCTTCGGCATACTCGAACCACCTGTGAAAGAGAGATGCACGGAGAGCATGGGGATAATGTAACAACCCACTTTTGGTGATCAAGAAATTTCACTTGCTTAAGTATCTATTAGGGTAAACTAAAAACTTTGTTAAGCATTGTGGTTGTTTTTCCATGAATGCATGATTTTATGTGTGGACTAGCTTGTGTGATTTCATGTGAATGCAACGGCATGTTTTTATGTGAGCATATGTGTGTATGATTTCATGTCTTTGGTTTCAAACTTTCCAATGCTTGAACTTTATGAACTAGAGTAGTATCTTGAGTCTTTGCATGAAATATTCAGCCTGGATTAGCTTGTGCTCACCATAATGCCTAACATAGGATTCTTTGCTTGTTTTCAATCCTATTTCTTTTATTTTCTTTTTCTTGTGCTTCTTTATTCAAAAATTGGGAGCATGACCAAAACCCTGGTTTAGCTATCCAAGAATTCACCAAGCTTTGGTCTTGATCTTTTGGTTATGTTTGAAAACCCAGGAATCTATTTTCGGTAGGTTTTCAAAACCTTTGCAAACAAATTCAAATTTTAATTTGAAATTCGGTTATAAGAGCCCTAGCCTTGTTGTACCTCTTTCTTTCCTTTTAATTCCTGTAAACCGACCAAGAGGAGGCAAGGATCTGCTAGGATCTCATCTGGTGTCCAGGAGATCTTCAACACTTCCTTCCCCTTGTCGTATCTGGTTGGATCGAAGGAGGAAAAGGAAGCCCGAGGCAAACCCTCTGTGTTAAACCCCTCCCCCTCTACTCTTCGACCAGCCACCGCCCTCGACCCCCAGTCGACGATCACCACCTCCTCTGGAACCCTACCACGACCCCACCTCGCAGCCTCACGCCAGCAACACCCCACACCACCTGCACCGTCGCCATGCCCACCGAGGCCACCCCAGCCAAGCCAGCACACCACCGTCCACCTCCCGTGCAGTCACCTCGCCGCCAGGCCCAACTTGACACGAGGAACCAATTCCCCGAGTCGGTTCTGCACGAACGTGGCCGTAGACCACGCCCCGACCTTGTCAGTGCTACGTCATTGGGCCGCCCAGCGCGCCCAGAGCGAGCACCACGTTCCCGTGCACCCCGCCCTCGCCTGGTCTCGCAATGCACGCATGCTGGCACGGCATCAAGTCCCGGTCATGATGCCGCCCTTGCCCTGCACTGCAACGCACCGACGCGCCCCCGCGACGCCCCGTTTTGCCGGCCACATCACTGAAACTGACTGTTTTCTGACCAGACCAGGACGCCACCGACGCAGCTACTTACCTCCCTGGACTCAGCGCACGGCGCCGTCTAGAAGCACCGCCCCTGCCGACCAATCGCGTCCAGATGAGACCACCCTAGACCGAGACCACGTCCTCTAAATATATACCGGGGGAGCTCTCTGGAAACCTCCGTCCCCCCCCCAGTTGCCTCCTCCCCCCTTCTCCCTCGCCTGCAGAGACTCGACGTCGCCTAGCCAAGGAGAGAACGCCACCGGAGAGCTCGAGCTATTCGAGTAGATCGCCCGGCCGAGGTGGAGGTTGCAGTCGACCTCGCCGTTCCCTGCTCCTTCTCTCTGGATAAATGGCTCCTCCTTGTTGCAAGAACTCATCTCTCTCTCTGCATTGGTCCAGGGATGCCGTAGACGTCGACGTCGCCAACCTTCTGCCGTAGCTCACCGCGACGACATCGGCAACACCTCGAGCACCTCCCGCTCTGCATGCAAGCCAGAAGCCCCGCTGCACCTTTCCGACCTCCTCTGCAACCGATTCCCAGCCTCGTCGGACCCCAGCCGCCTCGGTGAGCCCCTGACTGCTTCACCCCGACCCCGCTAGGGTTAGCTCGCAGCCATGCAGAGCCCCTCGTGGACGACGACCCCTGGCCGCTGATCTGTTTCTAATCGGACAGCCACGGGAGGCCTGTACCCTTTCGGCCGTATCCGGGCTCGCCGGCGAACCATCGGGCCGGCCCGGCCCAGATCTGGCCGAGCCTGGCCAGATCCGGCCTGCCCCGCCCTTTTTCTTCTTTTCTTTTTCTCTGTTAAATACATCTACTGATTATGTGCTGAGTTTTAAATCGTTTTAAAAATGTTTTAGGCCGCAGAAAATTATGAGATAAATTTTGTAGGATGCAGTACTAAGTTACTAACCATCTGGTGCTGCATGTTTGATTTTTAGGATCCTAATTAATATCTGAGGATTATTTTGGATAGATCTATTGTTTATCACCATTATCTGCTTAGATGTTGCTCTGTTTGTCAAAAATTGGTGAAACCAATTTTCACTACTAGCTTACTGTCTCCCTGATCTGTAGAAACTAGTTTTACCATTTTAGGATCTGTATTTTGCTTGCAGTAATTATTATGGTGTTAATGATGTCCTGCAGTAATTGATTTATTGTGCTCAAAATATTGTTTATTTTTAAATGATTCCACTTCTGGAATGTTGTGCATCTGATTAGCTTTCCAGATTGACCTCTGTGAGAATTTTTGAACTTACAGGTTAATTTTAGGAATTATTTTGTTATGCTAGTGATTCCTAGAAATAGTAAATCCTTATTAAATCCCCTTTATAGTATTTTAGTGTGTTTCCAATTGAGTTGCTACTGAAATGTTATCAACTACCTGTAAGTGTGCTGATGCCATGTTTTGATATGCTTGACGCATGCAAGTGCTTGTTTGTGTTTGGATAGTAACATGCAACTAGAAATTGTTTGCTATTGTGTTGGTGACTATTTTCTCTTATAAAATAGTTTTATGTTCAGAAATCTAAACTTGTTTGCTTCTGATACTCAAATGCTTGAGTTGTATGGTGTTGTTTGAATGGACTTCATGTATGCAAGAATGCTTATTGTATGTTTGTTGCGTTTCTTTTCCGGCGATAGAATCGAACGACGACTGTGCAGAGGAGGGGGAAGTATTTGAGTACCAGGAGGAGGGTGATCAGGGACAAGCCAATCAAGGCAAGCCATCTATTTGACTCATATCTGAAACCCTATCACAGCACTATGCATTATTCTACTGTTACTCTTACATATGCATTGTTTTTCTTAAATTGCCAATTATCTCTAGTTAGCGATAGTTGGTGACTTTGCTCCACGGGTCACATTGACATCATCCAAATGAGGATAACTCATTTACCACCTATCATTACCCCTGAATTGTAGAGGCTCGATGATTAACATCGAAGTCTTTGGGAAACACTTGTAGTGGAGCCAAAAACTCTAGGATGGGATAACTTCCAGAAATGGTTTTCGAAAATGTTTACAAAAACCTTGGAGTAGGATCTACTCCACTGAAGTGTTTTCTAAATGAATTTTGGAACAAATGGGCACTTGGGTTATGGAAGAAGGGAGTTGGTGGTTTCAGGAAAAAGGCATCGGTGTTTCTTTGTAGCCGCTCGAAGCAATTAAACCGTGCAACCACATTACCCGGTATGGGATGGGCTTAGTTTGAAGTCTATCTGCCTTAGTGCGGGGAGCCTCGCACTATATAAGGGTCTGGAGGACCCCGGAATCTGGGTTGTCGCAAGTCAGGGGCAACAGTGTAGCGGGCTCGCCAACAGGCTACCCGTCCGGAAGATACTTGGGTTTCTCCCGCCGTGGCACTGGAACTACGCTCGGCAGAGGTAGACGGCCAGGGTTTGCCGGGGATGTATACTCCATAGGGTAGGCACCCATATTAAGGTGGATAGATGGACGGCTTCGATCGATTATCCGAACCCCGCATACTTGTGTATGACGGTCCGTGGTGGTATCCCGGCAGATTTATTGGTTGGTGTGGGTAAAGTGTACAACCTCTGCAGAGTGTAAAACTATTCGAATAGCCGCGTCCTCGGTCATGGACGGTTGTGGAGATCACTACATTGCCCAATGCTAGGTTTTGGTTTATAAATGGTTTTCTGGAAAATGGAGTTTTGTGCCAGACAGAGTACTTGGAGGGTACTGCCGTGGCACGGAGGTGGATCGGAGTACTTGGAGGGTACTGCCGATGTTTTGGAGGTGGTCATGTTTGATTGACCACCGATCGATCTTTTCTTAAATGGAGTTTCCCCCTTCCCTAGAGATTTTACTGAATACTTCAAAGATTCTTCTTTAATAAGGATATAGATATGTCGTGGGACATGCTATATCGACACGAGAAGTTAGTAGCACGTAGACACTAAACTAAGCCACCCCTTGCTATAGCCATATAGCATGTGAATCGATTCTCCTCTTAGATGGTTTGCGAGTACAATTCCAAAATGTACTCACGGCTTTGTCCCTGGCTATTAACTTGGCCAGACTTCGGAGATGACTACGATGAAGACGACGAGGAGTATGACGACGCCGGTGCGAATTAGGATTCGTTTCCTGGTCAGTCGCCTGTAGGGTAGTAGGCCTGGCCTGGGTCACTACGCTATGTGTACCCGCTGCTATTATATTAGTGTGTCTGTTGAACTTGTCCTGTGAGGCGTGTGTATTCAGCCAAGCGGCTATGTAAGACTTAACGACTTATTTATGTAATGGATGATGTATCTGTAATGCCAACTCTGTTATGTGGATTCACGACGGTCTCCTGGGATCGTGAATTGTATGCATAACGGGTATCCCGGGCGGTAAGCCGGGGTCCCCACAGAGTTGGTATCAGAGCCATCCTGACCTTAGGAAACCCTAGTTTAGCATGGGCGTTAGACCGAACCAAAAACTACTTTCTTAAAGTAAAAGAGATGGCTATATATATCAAAGGTAAATATATATTGCTCTCATCTCTTCCCTTACTCTTTAAGCATCTTTAATTACTTGCATTTAAATTCAAGTTTTTACTTACATATAAATTTTGCACACTTTGGTAAGTCATTAATAATTTCTACTCTAAAATTTGTGTAGATGGATGCCCCTACCACGCACCGTCAGGTTGGTACCCACGAGGACGTGCTGGTCTTTGAGAGGGACCTGGTGGAGTTGACTGCGCGCCTCGGACGACCGCGTCCCGAGGTGCGCGGTTATCAGCTGTTTGAGGAGGGCACCCGCGAGCTGGCTATTCGAGTGGTATGCCAGGTCCACGGGAAGGAGGTTCCGCCCACCTCACCGGAGTTCACCTTCGAGGTGGTCGAGCACAACTGGGGCGATGGCCTGATGCGCGTTCTGCTTCACGCCATCTCGCGCCTAGTCCACCTCCACTTCGACGAGTTGCTTGGGACTCGTTACGAGCACTACAGGAGAGTCGACGCCGATGGCTTTCCCCACCAGGCCGCGGTGCCCACTCCCTTCAGCCGCCACTTCTGCCACACTGAGGCTTACCTGCACCACGCGCAGGAGCATCTGGACCATGTCCGGATGGTCACCGACGAGAGGGGACTTGAGCTCGCTGCTCTCCGTGAGGACCTCCAGGAGTCTATCTTCTCACGTCACCGTCTCCTCGTGGCCAAGAGGAAGATCGTGAAGAAGAACAAGGCTCTGAGGAGGCGCGTCCGTGAGCTGGAGGACCACTTGGCTTCTCTTGAGAGCCACGTGTCCGAGTTGGAGGAGGAGACCGCCGAGCTCCGCAAGGAGAATGAGGAGGTACTCGGCCGCGACGACGACCACCAGGAGGCGTTCGACGAGGAGCCCGCTAGTACCGACGACGACGACCGTGGTAGCGAGAGCGGTGATGACCGCAACGCTATCCTCGACTTCTACGCTCCTGAGACTCCTAGCGAGGAGGACCCCGAGGAGCGAGTTCCCGACGTTAGCGGCGACAAGTAGGTCTCACCACTCTACCTCTCACTTAGGATGCCGCGTAGTGTTTAGTTTGACCCTCTTACGTATCAGTGTTGTGTGGTCTATCTAGAACCATTCGCTATGTTGTATGAGACTATGTGCGGTATGTGTGTGTGCCTGGACGTGTTTAGCACCCTTTTGCTTGTATATATTATGTATGCATGGACTTGTTACGTATGGTTGTTGGAGCATGTTATGTATGGATGCCATGGATGTATGCTATGCATGAGTATAGTTCCTTCTTTCATATGAAACCTGCATAAGTTTCCTTGTTTTAAATCTCACAAATTCACTCCTCTCCAGAATGGCTCCGGAGACTGGTGCCCACTCTGGCAACGAACCGCCCCCACCTCCTGAGCCCGACATGACGCAGGTGCTGCGGCTCCTGTTGGAGGAGCGTGAAGCCGCACGCACCGAGCGTCAAGCTAACTTAGCTACACTCCAGCAACTCGCCCAGATGGCCACCAACCGCAACAACAATGGTGGCCACGATGATGAGGAACCCCGCAACACGCTTAGAAATTTCCAAAACTCCAACCCGCCAACCTTCACCAAGTCTACTGAACCCTTGGACGCCGACGACTGGCTCCGCACCATCGAGAACAAGCTCGAGTATGCGGGAGTTGGAGCAAACGAGAAGGTGCTCTACGCCACCCATTTCCTAGCTGGCGGAGCAGGCGCATGGTGGGAGAACGTCCGTGCCATGGAGCCTGAGGGCCAAGTTATGACTTGGGAAGCCTTCAAGACCAAGTTCCGCAAGGCCCACGTTCCATCTGGACTCATCAAGATCATGCGTGACAAATTCCTTAACCTCAAGCAAGGAGGTATGAGTGTCACCGAATACCTCGACAAGTTCACCACCTGGGGGAGGTATGCCCCTAACGACATCGACACCGATGAGAAGAAGCGGGAACGCTTTTTGAATGGACTTCAGGAAGACCTGCAACCTTATCTGGTCGCCGTACCCTACCACGACATGGAGTCCTTGGTTGATGCCGCCATCATGGTCGAGGACAAGAACAAAGCTGCCCGTGAAAGCCGAAAGAGGAGGATGATGAATCAGGGTGGATCAAGCAGTCAGAGATCCCGCAGCATGCCCCCATCAAGGTCTGTGCCACCCCCTCAGCGTTTTGCCTCTCAGGCTCCCAGGCCCAACAACCCCAACCGCCAGTACTCAGGCAACCGCCCCTCTGGCGGAAATCCTTCTGGAGGGAATCACAACACTTTCAACCCTGTCAACCGCAGCCAGGGAAGTGGTTGTTATACTTGTGGCCAGCCCGGGCATTTCTCTAAGGAATGCCCCCTGAAGAAACCATCAGCCCCGAGCCTCAGCGCGCCGAGGCCCAATCAGGGTCAAGGCCGTGGACCCACTGGAAGGAACCCAAAGACTCAAGCCAACAATGCCAGAGGCCGCTTAAATCATGTGACTGCGGAGGAAGCTGCCGAAGCACCTGATGTTGTTCTGGGTACGTTTCTCGTCAACTCAGTTCCCGCAAAAGTGTTATTTGATTCTGGAGCTTCGCATTCATTTGTTACCGAGAGGTTCGTGTCCAAGGGTGGGTTGACCGCGTCTCAAATGACTTGTAACATGATAGTTCAAATTCCCGGTTCTCAAGTTAGGGCACACTTGACCTGCGAAGGAGTACCCGTAGATATTCATGGTATATCTTTCCAAGCCGATCTGATTATTCTTGGTACCAAGGGTTTGGACGTGGTACTCGGGATGGATTGGATGACCAAGTACCAGGGGCACATTGATTGCGCCCGGAAGGCGATAACAATAACCAATAGTGAAGGAGTTAAGATTGAGCACATCGCGACTATGCCATCTCGTAGAGCCTACTACAAGAAGTCTGTCTCTGGGCCGACTCTTGATCAAGTACCGGTGGTGTGTGAATACCCCGACGTCTTTCCTGAGGAGCTGCCAGGTATGCCCCCTGACCAGGATATCGAATTCGTAATTGAGTTGATTCCCGGAACAACTCCCATTGCTCAGCGACCCTATCGTATGAACCCCCAAGAACTTGAGGAGTTAAAGAAGCAACTGGCTGACATGCTCAGCAAAGGCCTTATCCGTCCCAGTGCTTCACCCTGGGGATCGCCTGTTCTATTTGTGGACAAGCGAGACGGTACCATACGACTATGTGTGGACTACCGTAGACTCAATGAGGTAACCATCAAGAATAAATATCCACTCCCGAAGATTGAGGACTTGTTTGATCAGCTGAATGGAGCCAAAGTGTTCTCCAAGATTGATCTCCACACCGGATATCATCAGCTAAAGGTTCGAGAGTCTGATATTCCCAAGACCGCTTTCACCACTCGCTACGGCTTGTTTGAGTACACAGTCATGTCATTCGGCCTAACCAATGCCCCTGCCTATTTCATGAATCTCATGAATAAGGTATTCATGAAGTTCCTCGACAAGTTTGTAGTGGTCTTCATCGACGATATCTTGATCTATTCTAAGACCGAGGAAGAGCACGCAGAGCATCTGCGGCTAGTTTTGGGAACCCTACGAGAACACCAACTCTATGCCAAGTTCAGCAAATGTGAATTCTGGCTGAAAGAGGTTGGATTTCTTGGCCATGTACTCTCAGCTGGTGGAGTATCCGTGGACCCCTCAAAAATTACCTCCATCACGGAAAAGAAAGCCCCAACCAACCCCACCGAAGTCTGAGCATTCCTTGGTTTAGCTGGATACTATCGGAAGTTTGTAGAAGGATTTTCCAGTATTGCCCGCCCATTGACTCAGCTACTCAAGAAAGATAAGAAGTTTGAGTGGACTGAGAAGTGCGAGCAGAGTTTCCAAGAGCTCAAGAAGAGACTGGTGTTAGCTCCTATCTTGACCATGCCCAACATTACCAAAAGCTTTGACATTTACTGCGATGCATCCAAGCTTGGCCTTGGAAGTGTCCTTATGCAGGACGGCAAGGTTATTACCTACCTGTCCTGTCAACTGTGCCCCCATGAGATGAACTACCCCACTCATGACCTCGAGCTTGCCGCCGTTGTCCATGCTCTCAAGACATGGCGACATTTCCTTATGGGGAACCGTTGTGAGATCTACACTGACCACAAGAGCCTAAAATATATCTTCACCCAGAAAGAGTTGAACATGAGACAAAGGAGATGGATTGAACTTATCAAAGACTATGACCTAGGCATTCATTACCATCCTGGTAAAGCGAATGTGGTCGCCGATGCCCTCAGTCGAGAACCTTGTTCTCTAAATACCCTATTAAGGACCCGCCAACCAACCTTGTGTGAGGAGTTCGAGAAGTTTGGACTTCAGCTTGTAAGTCACGGTTTTCTGGCAAATCTTGAAGTCCGACCCACACTCACGGACATCATTAAAGAAGCTCAGAAGGGACACGAGAGTATCGAAGGCATCAAGCGTAGAATGGGACGAGAGGAAGTACCTGGGTTTTCAATTGACCAGGAAGGTGTGCTATGGTACAAATGCTGCCTGTGTGTCCCTAGCATCGAGGAGTTGAAGCAGTCCATCCTGAAGGAGGCCCATGATACCCCTTACTCTATTCATCCCGGAGGCACCAAAATGTACCAGGACTTGAAGGAACGTTTTTGGTGGCACGGTATGAAGCGAGAGATAGCCTTCTTTATCGCACGATGTGACGTTTGTCAGCGAGTCAAGGCTGAGCACCAAAAGCCCGCAGGTTTACTGCAGCCGCTAAGAGTGCCCATGTGGAAGTGGGAGGAAGTCGGAATGGACTTCATCACTGGGCTGCCAAGATCAAATCGAGGTCACGACTCCATCTGGGTTATCATTGAACGCCTAACTAAGGTCGCTCATTTTCTACCTGTCAAGACCACCCATAAAGGCCGAGACCTAGCCGACCTGTACATGTCCAGAATTGTCAGCCTTCATGGAGTGCCCAAGAGAATTGTGACTGATCGGGGCACTCAGTTCACCTCAAGATTCTGGAACAAACTCCATGAAGCCTTGGGGACAACACTCTCCTTCAGCACAGCCTATCACCCGCAAACTGGTGGCCAAACCGAAAGGGTGAACCAAATCCTCGAAGACATGCTTAGAGCTTGCGTCCTCTCATACGGAGCCAAATGAGAGGATTGCTTACCTTTCGCAGAGTTTTCCTACAACAATAGCTATCAAGCTAGCTTGCAAATGGCCCCTTTTGAAGCTCTCTACGGACGCAAGTGCCGTACCCCTCTCAACTGGTCCGAGACTGGAGAAAGTCAGGTATTTGGACCCGATGTCGTCAGGGAGGCCGAAGAGCAAGTCCAACTCATCCGCAACCGTTTGAAAGCAGCCCAGTCACGACAGAAGAGTTACGCCGACCCTAAAAGAAGACCCATCACCTTTAATGTGGGAGACTTTGTCTACCTTCGAGTCACACCACTCAAGGGTATGCAACGCTTCCACGTCAAAGGCAAACTTGCACCCCGGTACATTGGACCATTCAAGATCTTGGAGCATAAAGGCACCATGTCTTACAAACTGGAGTTACCCCCAAAGCTATCCGAGTTCCATGATGTCTTCCACGTGTCACAACTCCGCAAATGCCTTCAAGTACCCAACAAACCCGAGACCTTCACTGAGATCGACCACAACTCCATCGACCTGAACTCCGATCTCACTTACCGGGAAAGACCTATCCGCATTCTTGAAGAAGACGTTCGTCTTACTCGTAGACGCAAGATCAAAATGTATAAGGTGCAATGGAGTAATCATACTGAAGACGAAGCCACGTGGGAACGCGAGGATTATCTTCGACGAGAGTTTCCCGGACTACTTCACGCTTAGCTACGGAATCCCGGGACGAGATTCTTCTAAGGGGGGAAGGTCTGTAACAACCCACTTTTGGTGATCAAGAAATTTCACTTGCTTAAGTATCTATTAGGGTAAACTAAAAACTTTGTTAAGCATTGTGGTTGTTTTTCCATGAATGCATGATTTTATGTGTGGACTAGCTTGTGTGATTTCATGTGAATGCAACGGCATGTTTTTATGTGAGCATATGTGTGTATGATTTCATGTCTTTGGTTTCAAACTTTCCAATGCTTGAACTTTATGAACTAGAGTAGTATCTTGAGTCTTTGCATGAAATATTCAGCCTGGATTAGCTTGTGCTCACCATAATGCCTAACATAGGATTCTTTGCTTGTTTTCAATCCTATTTCTTTTATTTTCTTTTTCTTGTGCTTCTTTATTCAAAAATTGGGAGCATGACCAAAACCCTGGTTTAGCTATCCAAGAATTCACCAAGCTTTGGTCTTGATCTTTTGGTTATGTTTGAAAACCCAGGAATCTATTTTCGGTAGGTTTTCAAAACCTTTGCAAACAAATTCAAATTTTAATTTGAAATTCGGTTATAAGAGCCCTAGCCTTGTTGTACCTCTTTCTTTCCTTTTAATTCCTGTAAACCGACCAAGAGGAGGCAAGGATCTGCTAGGATCTCATCTGGTGTCTAGGAGATCTTCAACACTTCCTTCCCCTTGTCGTATCTGGTTGGATCGAAGGAGGAAAAGGAAGCCCGAGGCAAACCCTCTATGTTAAACCCCTCCCCCTCTACTCTTCGACCAGCCACCGCCCTTGACCCCCAGTCGACGATCACCACCTCCTCTGGAACCCTACCACGACCCCACCTCACAGCCTCACGCCAGCAACACCCCACACCGCCTGCACCGTCGCCATGCCCACCGAGGCCACCCCAGCCAAGCCAGCATGCCACCGTCCACCTCCCATGCAGTCACCTCGCCGCCAGGCCCAACTTGACACGAGGAACCAATTCCCCGAGTCGGTTCTGCACGAACGTGGCCGTAGACCACGCCCCGACCTTGTCAGTGCTACGCCGTTGGGCCGCCCAGCGCGCCCAGAGCGAGCACCACGTTCCCGTGCAGCCCGCCCTCACCTGGCCTCGCAATGCACGCACGCTGGCACGACATCAAGTCCCGGTCATGATGCCGCCCTTGCCCTGCACTGCAACGCACCGACGCGCCCCCGCGACGCCCCGTTTTGCCGGCCACGTCACTGAAACTGACTGTTTTCTGACCAGACCAGGACGCCACCGACGCAGCTACTTACCTCCCTGGACTCAGCGCACGGCGCCGTCCAGAAGCACCGCCCCTGCCGACCAATCGCGTCCAGATGAGACCACCCTAGACCGAGACCACGTCCTCTAAATATATACAGGGGCAGCTCTCTGGAAACCTCTGTCCCCCCCCTCAGTTGCCTCCTCTCCTCTTCTCCCTCACCTGCAGAGACTCGATGTCGCCTAGCCAAGGAGAGAACGCCGCCGGAGAGCTCGAGCTATTCGAGTAGATCGCCGCCGGCCGAGGTGGAGGTTGCAGTCGACCTCGCCGTTCCCTGCTCCTTCTCTCTGGATAAATGGCTCCTCCTTGTTGCAAGAACTCATCTCTCTCTCTCTGCATTGGTCCAGGGATGCCGTAGACGTCGACGTCGCCAACCTTCTGCCGTAGCTCACCGCGACGACATCGGCAACACCTCGAGCACCTCCCGCTCTGCATGCAAGCCAGAAGCCCCGCGGCACCTTTCCGACCTCCTCCGCAACCGATTCCCAGCCTCGCCGAACCCCAGCCGCCTCGGTGAGCCCCTGACTGCTTCACCCCGACCCCGCTAGGGTTAGCTCGCAGCCATGCAGAGCCCCTCGTGGACGACGACCCCTGGCCACTGATCTGTTTCTAATCGGACGGCCACGGGAGGCCTATACCCTTTCGGCCGTATCCGGGCTCGCCGGTGAACCATCGGGCCAGCCCGGCCCAGATCTGGCCGAGCCTGGCCAGATCCGGCCTGCCCCGCCCTTTTTCTTCTTTTCTTTTCTCTGTTAAATACATCTACTGATTATGTGCTGAGTTTTAAATCGTTTTAAAAATGTTTTAGGCCGCAGAAAATTATGAGATAAATTTTGTAGGATGCAGTACTAAGTTACTAACCATTTGGTGCTGCATGTTTGATTTTTAGGATCCTAATTAATATCTGAGGATTATTTTGGATAGATCTATTGTTTATCACCATTATCTGCTTAGATGTTGCTCTGTTTGTCAAAAATTGGTGAAACCAATTTTCACTACTAGCTTACTGTCTCCCTGATCTGTAGAAACTAGTTTTACCATTTTAGGATCTGTATTTTGCTTGCAGTAATTATTATGGTGTTAATGATGTCCTGTAGTAATTGATTTATTGTGCTCAAAATATTGTTTATTTTTAAATGATTCCACTTCTGGAATGTTGTGCATCTGATTAGCTTTCCAGATTGACCTCTGTGAGAATTTTTGAACTTACAGGTTAATTTTAGGAATTATTTTGTTATGCTAGTGATTCCTAGAAATAGTAAATCCTTATTAAATCCCCTTTATAGTATTTTAGTGTGTTTCCAATTGAGTTGCTACTGAAATGTTATCCACTACCTGTAAGTGTGCTGATCCCATGTTTTGATATGCTTGACGCATGCAAGTGCTTGTTTGTGTTTGGATAGTAACATGCAACTAGAAATTGTTTGCTATTGTGTTGGTGACTATTTTCTCTTATAAAATAGTTTTATGTTCAGAAATCTAAACTTGTTTGCTTCTGATACTCAAATGCTTGAGTTGTATGGTGTTGTTTGAATGGACTTCGTGTATGCAAGAATGCTTATTGTATGTTTGTTGCGTTTCTTTTCCGGCGATAGAATCGAACGACAACTGTGCAGAGGAGGGGGAAGTATTTGAGTACCAGGAGGAGGGTGATCAGGGACAAGCCAATCAAGGCAAGCCATCTATTTGACTCATATCTGAAACCCTATCACAGCACTATGCATTATTCTACTGTTACTCTTACATATGCATTGTTTTTCTTAAATTGCCAATTATCTCTAGTTAGCGATAGTTGGTGACTTTGCTCCACGGGTCACATTGACATCATCCAAATGAGGATAACTCATTTACCACCTATCATTACCCCTGAATTGTAGAGGCTCGATGATTAACATCGAAGTCTTTGGGAAACACTTGTAGTGGAGCCAAAAACTCTAGGATGGGATAACTTCCAGAAATGGTTTTCGAAAATGTTTACAAAAACCTTGGAGTAGGATCTACTCCACTGAAGTGTTTTCTAAATTAATTTTGGAACAAATGGGCACCTGGGTTATGGAAGAAGGGAGTTGGTGGTTTCAGGAAAAAGGCATCGGTGTTTCTTTGTAGTCGCTCGAAGCAATTAAACCGTGCAACCACATTACCCGGTATGGGACGGGCTTAGTTTGAAGTCTATCTGCCTTAGTGCGGGGAGCCTCGCACTATATAAGGGTCTGGAGGACCCCGGAATCTGGGTTGTCGCAAGTCAGGGGAAACAGTGTAGCGGGCTCGCCAACAGGCTACCCGTCCGGAAGATACTTGGGTTTCTCCTGCCGTGGCACTGGAACTACGCTCGGCAGAGGTAGACGGCCAGGGTTTGCCGGGGATGTATACTCCATAGGGTAGGCACCCATATTAAGGTGGATAGATGGACGGCTTCGATCGATTATCCGAACCCCGCATACTTGTGTATGACGGTCCGTGGTGGTATCCCGGCGGATTTATTGGTTGGTGTGGGTAAAGTGTACAACCTCTGCAGAGTGTAAAACTATTCGAATAGCCGCGTCCTCGGTCATGGACGGTTGTGGAGATCACTACATTGCCCAATGCCAGGTTTTGGTTTATAAATGGTTTTCTGGAAAATGGAGTTTTGTGCCAGACAGAGTACTTGGAGGGTACTGCCGTGGCATGGAGGTGGATCGGAGTACTTGGAGGGTACTGCCGATGTTTTGGAGGTGGTCATGTTTGATTGACCACTGATCGATCTTTTCTTAAATGGAGTTTCCCCCTTCCCTAGAGATTTTACTGAATACTTCAAAGATTCTTCTTTAATAAGGATATAGATATGTCGTGGGACATGCTATATCGACACGAGAAGTTAGTAGCACGTAGACACTAAACTAAGCCACCCCTTGCTACAGCCATATAGCATGTGAATCGATTCTCCTCTTAGATGGTTTGCGAGTACAATTCCAAAATGTACTCATGGCTTTGTCCCTGGCTATTAACTTGGCCAGACTTCGGAGATGACTACGATGAAGACGACGAGGAGTATGACGACGCCAGTGCGAATTAGGATTCGTTTCCTGGTCAGTCGCCTGTAGGGTAGTAGGCCTGGCCTGGGTCACTACGCTATGTGTACCCGCTGCTATTATATTAGTGTGTCTGTTGAACTTGCCCTGTGAGGCGTGTGTATTCAGCCAAGCGGCTATGTAAGACTTAACGACTTATTTATGTAATGGATGATGTATCTGTAATGCCAACTCTGTTATGTGGATTCACGACGATCTCCTGGGATCGTGAATTGTATGCATAACGGGTATCCCGGGCGGTAAGCCGGGGTCCCCACAGATAAGCATATGCACACGAGTTACGGAAAGGATCAAAGAATCATGCAGTATGAACAAACACACTTCACCCAAGGAATCAAATTGACAGAAGCAATATAAGAAAAATGAGCAGAGAAATCCCAGGCCGGATTATCCGGCCGGTGGGGGGGGGGGGGCGGATAATCCGGAGCTCGGATATTCCGCCCAGGGACCAGATAATCCGGCCCTCTCGAACATTTTTCTAGTAGTTGTTGCAGGACCCAATTTGATAGATCGGGGGAAGGAAGTCATACAACATGATTCATGGGAGTGAAAAACAACAACTAGAGGGCCAAAACATCAAGAATATGCAAGGGCAAAATCACATCCTAGGGATAGAACAATACCCGCATCCATTGCGAAAACGGCTTGGTGAAGGCCCTCCAAAGGAGTAGGAGGTCAAATCCCGGCGAAATCCGGCCAAGGGGATGGCCGGAACTCCAGCGGTGGTGGCAGAGAGGCGGTGGCGTCGGCAGGAGAGAGCAGGGAGGGTTAGGGTTGGAACTGCCCGGAGGCAGCCCAGCCCGCCCCCTTATATACTCGGCCATCACTTAGGCTGGATTATCCGGCCATGGGGGCGGATAATCTGGCCCCCCCGGATATTCTGCCCAGGGGGCGGATATTCCGGCCTGGAGCGCCAGAACTGAAAAACTTGGAAATTTTCAAAAATAGATGTTGTTTTGATGAAAATTTTGAACTCATTTGCAAAGAATAGATGTCTTGGGATAGAATGGCTTAGGTGAGAGAGCAAACATGGAGTGGTTCTCGGCACTTAACATTGCAAGAGCAAATCAACGAAATATCCAATGCAAGTGCCTTCCCATATCAAAATAAGAAACAATACCGAGATAGAACACCAAGACCTCAAATAAGATATGCAAGGAATCGACTCTTCGAAAAGAAGAGGTCGGTGGCCGAAGCCACCATGTTTGAGTGTTATGGCATTGGACCGCGAAGATGTATCTTGGGTCCATAACCACTACTCGTCATTGAAGCTCACATATCACAAAAATGATATTCAGAGAATGATCTGATTACTATTGGCATTATGGGGGGAGGGATAGCCCAATTAATTAGGACCGCACTCCCCCTATTTCCATGCCCACACCTAAACCAAACAAGCATTGAAATATAGGTGTATTCGCAAGATGCTCAGGCCACACTCCTTGAATCGATGATATTTAGTTCATTCCTCAAATATCCAAATCTTGCTTCATCAAGAGGCTTCGTGAAAATATTGGCAAGTTGATCCTTGGTGCTCACATAAGCAAGCTCAATATCACCACGTGCAACATGATCTCTAATGAAATGATTCCGGATCTCAATATGCTTAGTTCTTGAATGTTGCACCAGATTATAGGCAATCTTGATAGCACTCTCATTGTCACATAAAAGAGGCACTTTGTCACAATTGACACCATATTCCTTTAAAGTTTGCCTCATCCATAACAATTGAGTGCATCCACTTGCGGCGGCAATGTATTCGGCTTCGGCGGTGGAGAGAGATATACAATTTTGCTTCTTAGAAGACCAACACACCAAAGACCTACCAAGAAATTGGCAAGCCCCGAAGGTTGATTTCCTATCATCCTTATCACCGGCCCAATCCGAATCCGTGAAGCCACAAAGAGAGAAATCCGAGCCTTTGGGATACCAAAGCCCATAAGTTGGGGTATGAACCAAATATCGAAAGATTCTCTTAACCGCCATAATGTGGCTTTCTTTAGGAGCGGCTTGATACCTTGCACACACACCTACACTCAACACAATATCAGGTCTAGATGCACAAAGGTAAAGCAACGAACCGATCATAGAATGGTATACCTTTTGATCCACATTTTTACCATTGGGATCTAGATCAAGATGACATTTAGTGGCCATTGGTGTGGCGGCCCCATTTAGTTCCTTCATCTTGAACCTCTTGAGCATGTCTTGGACATATTTGGCTTGATTAATGAAAGTCCCTTCTTTCAATTGCTTGATTTCAAAACTAAGAAAGAACTTTATTTCGCCCATCATAGACATCTCGAACCTATCGGTCATAAGCTTTGAAAATTCATCATTAAAAGCTTTGTTAGTAGAGCCAAAGATAATATCATCAACATATAGTTGGCATATGAAAAGCTCCCCATTGACCCTCTTAGTAAAAAGAGTGGGGTCGATTTGCCCAACTTCAAACCCACGGTCTAACAACAACTCCCTAAGGTGCTCGTACCACGCACGTGGGGCTTGTTTAAGGCCATAGAGTGCCTTATGGAGTTTGTAGACATGGTTCAGGAAGTTGAGATCCTCAAACCCCGGGGGTTGCTTAACATACACTTCCTCTTTCAATGGACCATTTAGAAAGGCACTTTTAACATCCATTGGTTGCAACTTAAAATTATGATGAGTGGCATATGCAAGAAGGATACGAATAGACTCAAGGCGAGCCACGGGAGCATAAGACTCTCCAAAGTCAATTCCTTCAACTTGGGAGAAACCTTGAGCCACCAATCTTGCCTTGTTCCTCACAACAATCCCATGCTCATCTTGCTTGTTCTTGAATATCCACTTTGTGCCAATCACATTCCGGCACTCCTTTGGCTTCTCTACTAGCACCCATACATTATTTGTCGGGGATATAACCCCGGGTATACCAAAGTATCCCTATTTATAACTAATATGCATTATATATATCGGATTATATATGCAGGATATTCAAAAGTAGATAAAACAGTAATCTGGGCCGACATATGCTAATGTCGGCCTGCTTATAATATTGCCAGGCCGGCATTCACTTGCCTGGGCCGGAATCCAGCGCCCCCGGCCGACATATGGCAGCCCAGGCCGGGATAGAAGGGCTGGGCCGGCATTCTGGCTGCCCAGCCGGCATTTCCCTGTGCTGGGCCGGCACTCTGCGCCTTGGCCCATCAAGGCCGGCTCCTCACCTCGGCCCGCCAGGCCGGCTTTGGTCAGGCCGACATCTTGCAGGCCGGCATCCACCGGGCCAGGTCTTCCAGGCCGGATCTCCACCAGCCAGGTTCCAGATCGCCCTCCCGAGGCCGGGATCGAGTGAGCACGCTCCCTGTATCGACCGAGATAGGCACGTCGGCCGTGGCATCGGCCCTCCTCCAGTCCATGCCTTTCCACTGTGCCTCCCGTTGGTCGGCATATATGACTCCATGCTCCGCCTATATTCTATACCGGATGCTCTAACACTCTAATAGACATAGCTGCCAAGTCACACGATGGCTACCTCGACCACCTGCTATCGGAGACCAGCCCAAGACGATAAGATCAGTACCTTGGATGCTCCTTGGATGCCAGTACGAGAAGACCAAGACCACATGGCTATAGTGCTCTGGTACTAGAGACAAGACAGATGACAAGACTATAATAGACCACTATTGATGAATAGTGGTGTACCCTGTGTACTGTAGATGACACATGGGGCATGTCCCATGTGTCCCCCTCTCTCTCTCACTCATTTGTATAAGAGGAGGAGGCACTCATAGGTAGAGGTGGTTGGCTGGCAGAGGAGGCCAGTGAAGCCATCGAGCCAAGCCCATGGCTGCTAGTAGCTAGCTCAGTTCTTCTTCTTTCTTGAGACAAACAGCTCAAGGGGCACCATTGTAGCTACACTATCCACAGATATACCGATCAGACAGGCAGGAGTAGGGGTTTTACCTCCTTACGAGGGCCCCGAACCTGGGTAGCTCGCTGTGTTTGCAGTATCTTCCGTGCGCGGTCTTCACCGCGTTTTCCCTCTCCCAGATCCGACAGTGTCTATCGGCCCCAACTTTAGCCACCCTATGGCATATGCTCGTTCACCACGACGACATTTGGCGCCCACCGTGGGGCAGATAGTGGCGCTGGCTGGATTATATCCGGACGGGACTGTTCTTCATCGACTCCGACGAGCGTCTCGGGCAGTGTCCTGGGCTCAGCTCGCCGGGCGGCTTCGCCAACTTGATCACCGTCGTCATCACCGTGAGCTACGTGGTCATCGTCTTCCCAGCGGGAGGCTCCTTCATCAGATCATCGCCGGTGCGGCGTCTCTGCCGTCCTCCCGCGAGGCCCGGGGGCTCAACATCACCATTGTCCCTGCGCGCTCGCTCGCATGCCGCCATCCGCGGCTCTCGGGGGCTGCGGTGTGGCGTCTTCGCTGTGTCTCAGGTGAAACTCGTGGGCTTGCAGCAATCCCCTGCAGCGTTCCTGCAGATCGGGTACGCTCCGGTCCGGACGCGTCCGCGAGCTCCTGCATCTGCTCTGCGCTCAGGCCGCGCCGCTCGCCTTGCTTCGTCGCGACGCCTCTCCCGCGACCTGCAGCGCGCGGCCATGCTTCTCCCGAGCGCTCAGCTCCATCCTGCTGCATCCCGCGCCTCTCCCGTGCGCGTCCTTGCAAGCTTCGACCTCGTCCCCGCTTAGCTCTCAAGGGCTCCTGTCGCTCCCGCATGCTCCCCCGCGTCTCCCTTGCAGGTCCGTGCATCTGCATGTGTGCGCCATGCCTAGCCGGCCCGCGCGCCTCGCGCCCAGCCGTGAGCCTGCCGCTCCGGCGTGCCGCGGCTCCGTGCCTTCTTCTTCCTGCTGGACTGCGCCCACGCATCCATGTCCGTGCATCTCTCCAGGGAGCAGTGCATGCCCAGCGGCCTCCTGCGAGCGCCGCGCTCCCCGCGGCCTGCTGTTGCGTTGTCCAGCGATGGCGCCGCCGCGCCCTGCTCTGCTTCCGCGGTCGGGCCTCGGCCCCTGCGCGTCTCCCGCTGGACGGCCGTGCCGCCGTGCTCCTTCTCTGTTCCAACGCCGGCGTGCCTCTGTAGCTTCCCGCGTTTTCCCTGCTGTGGGGGAAAAGTCAGAGGAGCAGAGGAGGTGGCGGCCCCGCGGCGATTTAGACAGAATTAACCCAAACTGCAAACTATTTCAAAGAATAAACCATTTTTGAAAATATTTCACACAAATAACCCCTTTTGGCCGCGCCAGTGAGAGTGGCGTGGCAGAAGAGTGTGTCACGCCACTGGTAGTGGCGAGGCAGAGTTTGCGGCGCCACTCTGAGTGGCGTGGTAGATGTGTGTGCGGCGCCACTCCTAGTGGCGTTGCACTTTAGGGTTAGAGATACCCGCCCGGCCCGCCCTCCTCTCCTCCCCCCTCACTTCTCCCTCCCTCCCCACCTCTCTCTCCCTCACCAAGGCGGCGCCGGCGGCTCCTCTTCCCCCCCTTCCCTTCCTCAAGATCTTCACCAAGAAGAAGACTCCCCTTCCTCAAGATCTTCACCAAGGTATTCTCCCTCTAATCACCTTGCTCTTCTCCCTCTTCCCCTTCTCTAATCCCCTAGTTTGAGGGTTGAATCATTGATTGATATGGTTGATGCATTGATTGATATGGTTGATTGAAATCAATGTTTTTGATGGATAGATTTGAGAACCCTTCTCTAATACTCCCACTTGATGGATGAAATTTGGTAGATTGTATATGGAGATGAAATTTGGTATTGTATATGGAGATGAAATTTGGTATTTTGATATGGAGTGTGTATGGTCCCCTATGTAGTGATTTGATGAGTGAAACCCTAGTTATATGTATATGTATGGAGAGGAGATTTGCTATTTTGTATGAATGCCTTGTAGATGATTTATGGAGTTATAATTTGGTAATTAGTATGGATAACATGTAGAGATGAAATTAGGCCATTTTTATGGATGACATGTAGACATGTAGAATTATTATTTGCATATTATATGATTTTTTTTACATTAATTGTTTGATTATGTGCATAGATGCTCACATATATGTTAATTGGATGAGTTGTAGATAAATTTTATAGTTGAAGTCAATTTTAGTTGAATTGTGCCCATGACCATTACACTTTCCACAACGAGATCTATCACATGGCTCTTGAAATTGGTCATTTCCTGATTCTCTCGCACCACCACGACCCCATCCATCCATGTCGCCCCTAAAACGCTTTGTCTGACGTCTTCCACGTTTAACAACCTTCCATGACGGATGGGGCCATAGTTGGATTCCATGATACTCGGGCCACTGCGATTGGTCTAGATATGGGTTAAATCTAGGAGCCCATGTTTTCTTGGTCGTTGTGATGGAGAACTCTGACTCTCTCACGGTGAGAGTGTGATTGTAGTCCAGATGACGCACCCGAGCCGCCGTTAGCAAATGCGAGCAAGCGAGATGGACCAAAGATGGCCTCGCACATGTGCACTCGCAAGTCCTTAACGAGACCTTGAATGCTCGGCCTCCGTGTTGGACACCGTCGGCCGTGGTTCCTCCGGGCTCGTTCACTTGATAAACGAGCTCTTCGTTATCATAAACGGTGGCAACTTCAGAATCCGCCTTACGGGACTGAAATGTCCTCCACTCGTCAACTTTGGGTGGGTACTCGTATTTGTGGTTTTGCGTATTGTCTCCCGCAATCTGCCTTTCCGTTTCATCTGAGTACTTCAAAAAATACTCATTCAACTTGTCGAATGTGTAGCGCACAATTGCCGTCACGGGCAGTGCACGGACACCCTTGAGCACCTTGTTGAAGCACTCTGCCATATTGCTTGTCATTTGACCGTACCTCCGACCATTTTCATCGTAGGCTCTTGCCCACTTTGTTCTATCTTGGATGTGCCTAGTGAGAAATGCTTGACCCTTAGCATCGAGCTTTCTGTTTGAGGTCAATTTGATGTACAAGTTTGCGAAACGCCGGTCAGTGAAAGCGAGACAACAATCTTGAAGATCATCGGTCAACTCCTTGCTACCACATGCCCTATAGAAGTTTGAACAGAAATGCCTCATGCACCATCTATGGTGCAAAGGAGCATGCCCTGGAATTTCAATATTTACCGCTGCGAGAATTCCTTGATGTCGATCTGAGATGACACAAATTTCCCTTTGTGGCGGTAATACCTTGGTCCTCAAAAGGTGAAAAAACCACTGCCAGTTATTGTTGTTCTCCGCCTCAACGAAAGCAAATGCCAAAGGAACCAAACGGTTGTTGGCATCATTTGCTATTGCAACCAAGAGAGTCCCCCTATATTGCCCAGTCAGAAATGTGCCATCAACGGAGATTACCGGTCTACAATGCTCAAAAGCTTTCATGCATTGCTGGAAAGCCCAAAATGCACGGCCAAATACTCGGACAGTTCTTCCATTGTAAATCATTGTCTCCTGTCCATAAGGCTCTACCACATGAACCATGCCCGGGTTTGCATCGGCCATTGCTAACAACAACTGAGGAATTCGGTTGTATGCTTCTTCCCAATCACCATACAACATCCTGAATGCAGCTTGCTTCGCTTTCCATGCCTTGCCGTATTTCACATCGTAGTGAAAGAGAGCTTTTACAAGCTCCATGACTGTTTTGATGCTCATTGTTGGAAGTGACGAGATTTGGTTGGAAAGTCTATATGCGATGAACTCGGAGGTGAGTTGTCGGTGATCGTGCTTTACTGCTTTGCCATCCACCCTCTTTCCGCGACACATGTGAGTTGACACACAACTTGTTATGCGCCAATCGGGTCCTCCCTTCCATGGCCTTGCACGCACAATCCAAGGACATCGATCCTCCTCGCACTTAACAGTGTAACGCTTCTTCACATCTGAGTGAAGCACCGTATAGGGACGATGATACTCAACTGAGAAGTCCTTGATCCATTGTTTAAATTCCAGCAAGGTTTTGAACATCAAGCCTTTTGATATACCATAACTCTCATGACTGCCATCCCGGTAAGAAGTAGGCCTTGGTCCAAGCACTATACCCTCGCCGCCGTCAACCGTGGCTTCATCCGCGAGACTAAGATCACGGAACAATGGTATCCGATGATCTCGTCCCAATACCTTCTCGTGGACTTCGGCCTCCTTGGCCGTGAACCCTTCCTCATCAACTTCTTCTTCGGGACCATCGTCATCCGAGTCCGATGCATAGCATCGCGAGTACGGGATGTCATGGTCCATGTTTTCTTGCGTATAGTACATATCCAAATCTCCAACATTGTGGTCATGAAGCTCAATATCATTGTCATCATCCCCCCACTCATCATCCTCCTCTTCCGATGATAGTGCCTCCTTTGAAATTGGTCTTCCATCCGTCATTTCTTCTTGGTGGTTCGGTGGAGAATTTCTAGCATCAACCCGGGAGGCAGTCCAGTTCAAGTCCACATGCAAAGTACCACCAACCTTTTTGGTGGCAAATAACTCAAGAGCCTTGTCGAGAGATTCGGCCACCACCTCCTTGTATGCACCCCAACGTTGTTCGGAGTTGATACACATTATCTTCCAACGGAAGTGCATGCCAAATCCGGTGTTGTGCCTACCCTCCAACTCAACAACATCACTAGGGTCCATCCATTTCAACTCTATCCTAACTTGTTCCAAGACCTCGGCGTACGTAGGAGTACGCTCGAACACCAAGTCAAGCTCATCCGGATCGGGCTCTATATTGCCTTTCAAATATGCTTCCTTGTCAACATGATGAACATGAATAATTCTCGCCATACCTATTTTTTGTATAACAACAATAAGGTAAAAAAATTAATAAGTACCTATGCAAATATTTACTAACACATCATACTTCATAACAAGATAAACCTAACCCTAACCCTATCATAACAAGAAAACCCTAACCCTAACCCTAACCCTAACCCTACCATAACAACAAACCCTTACCTCACAAAACCTTATCATACACTACACATCATACAATTTAACCAAATTAACAAGAATCAACATTGCAAGCCAACACATCATACAAGCCAACATTGACTAAATTAACAAGAATCAACATTGCAATTTGGGTGAATCAATATTTCTAGGGTTTCCAAGATTTGGGGATTCAAAACCAAATATGCAAATTCCAATTGGTCAAATGAATGGGAAATGATGGAGAGTACCTTAGGAGACTTGGGGAAGGAGAAATCCACGGAGAAAAGCTTCGATTTGGGTGGTTTTGGGTGGGAGGATTGAGAGGGGGAGAGCAGCCGCCTTTGCTGTGAAGAGATGAGGGAGGAAGTGAGGGAGGAGCCCAGCTCGGGGCTGGGGCGGGAACCCTAACCCTAAAGTGCGCCGCCACTATCAGTGGCGTGGCAAGCACTTGTGCCACACCACTACCAGTGGCGCCACAATCTCTTCTGCCACGCCACTACCAGTGGCGCCGCACTCGCAGGGCGGGACCCGCTGCGCTGACGTGGCTGCACCTGTCTCGCCACTACCAGTGGCGTGACACACCCTTCTGCCACGCCACTCTCACTGGCGCGGCCAAAAGGGGTTATTTGTGTGAAATATTTTTAAAAATGGTTTATTCTTTGAAATAGTTTGCAGTTTGGGTTAATTCTATCTAAATCGCCCGGCCCCGCAGCTAGACAGAGAAAAAGTAATAGAAAGGGCAAAGCAAAGTGCTAGTGGGGCCCGGATGTGGCTAATAGAATAAGCAAATCATGCAGGAGATGGTGATTATCCATCACCTGCGCGCTGTGCCGACGTAGCAAGCCGTCCGGAGCATTGTCGTGCCGGCATCCGCGCCCGCGGTCTTCTTCGTCCCAGTTCGCCGCCGCATCCCGGCTCCCATGTCCGGCCGGCATTTGCGTTCTCTTTCGGCAGTTTTACTCCGGACCGCGAGAGATCCCGGCCGCCGGCCGCCGGCCGCCAGAGAATATGTCGGCTTCGTCTTCGTGTTCCGGCCATCAGCACCCCGGCCAAGCCGTATCCCGGCCGCGCCATGCTGTCCCGGCCACGCCGTGCTGCCTCGGCCGCGCCCGGCCGACGCTCGCTCCTGGCCGTTCTGTCCGCCTTGTCGTCGTGGTGAAACAACATATGCCATAGGATGGCTTAAATGGGGGCCGAACTAGATGCTGGAGGATTCGGGAGAGGGGAACGAGCTAAAGAGCACGACAGAAATGAACACAGATCTACCCAGGTTCGGGGCTCTCGTAAGGAGATAACACCCCTACTCCTGCTCTATTGGTTGTATATATGGATCGATGTAGTACACAACAATGGTGCTTCCAAGCTCTCTGCTAGAGAAGGAAGATGAACTGCTAAGTGTAGGAACACAGAGTGACCAACCCTCTACCAGGGCTCCCTATGCCACCTTATATAGTGGTGGCCAGGGTTACAACGGTCATAAGAGACCACCAGACACGGGCTACACTCCAAATAGGGCTTGCTGACGAAGGCACCGACCATTGACTTCCTCCCTGATTGCTCTCGATGGGACTTCATATCCCTGTACCTTGTACCTTTTGAACTGTGACCTTACCTCTCTGAGGTAAGCTCTGTACTTGTGCACAGTGAGGGTTGGTAGACCACCACTGTGCACCCTGCCACCATACTCTGCTACCATGCTTGGATGTTTCCTTCCTTGATTGTAGGGATGTGACACACTAGCTGACTTATGTATCCCGGATATGACCGTTGGCCACACGCCGGACATATATGCCGGATCAACGACCTATGAAGGTCGAGTAATCCGGCCTCCCCTGCTCCTGCACAATACACCAAATGGTTAGGCCGGCATATCTGAGTATTTGCCGGCACATATATATTAGTATTCCGTTTAATCCGGCATATCCAAGTATCAGCCGGGATACACACATATGCCGGCCTGGCCGATACTCTTATATTCCGGCCAGGCCCTTCCTTGAAAACCCGGCATAAGTCAACCATAGACCAGGCATCTTTCTAGTCTCTTGACCCTACCGGGGGTCATCCCCCGACACTAGTCCCCGAAGCTGCCGAGGTTCCCCAGTCACAACTGTGGAGCCTTGGCAGGTTCAACATATTTTCTTCATTATACCCCGGCGATCAGATTAGATGCCGGCATATCCTTGCAAATGCCGGCCTCTGTTCCTCTTCCACAAGTTATTCCGGCCGGTCCCAAGGGTATTCCGGTCGGAACGCATACATCGGGCAATTGTTCCGACATATAGACGAGTCTTCCTTGAGAAGCCACGCCTGACAGTTTGCATCGAAACTTGGAACCATCCTGTCGCCTCGAACGGTCACCCACGATGTGACGGTTCACAGTGCAGTAACTCCTCGCCATCATTGCGTCATGGCACGGTTACAGGAACCACCGCCCCACTCCGTGCCGCCACGTGGCAGCTCGCCGCAGAAACGGTCGGGGGAGTGGAACACTCCCACGATCCCCACGACCCTGCCTCTTCGGTATAAATATGGGGTGGGGGTAAACTTGCTCTTTTTACCCCCGCCACAGTGCCTTCTTCCTCTTCTGCTCTCCTGCTGCTTGCGCTTCGCCGCCGGACCGAGGGACAGAGAGAAAGCTCCGCCGCCGTCGCCCACCTGCACGCCGGCGCATCCGCTCGCCGACGCCCGGCGTCATTGTCGACGACGCCGCCGCCGCCTCTTCTCCCCGCAGCATTGCAGGGAGATTGGATCTTCCTCTGCACACTTGCCGCCGCCGCTCTTTCACCGCCGGCCAAACTCGGTGAGTTCCTCTCTCCCTCTGTTCTTCCTCTTTGATGCTTCTCATAGCTTCGCATTGGTAAGCCATATCCGCATAGATCTAGTGCAGTTTCCTCTCTGGATTCGACTAGCCTTGCTAACAGCGCTCAACAGGTGTTCTTCCTTAGAGTTTTACCCTGATTTGTTTCCTATTTTAACGTCTCGGTAGATCTTTTTATATCTGCTAACACTGGTGAGGGTGGTATGCCGGAGAAACTAACCTCCCTCTTTTCTCCGGCCTTGATAGGAATTACACCACGGGACTCCGGCTCTCACCCTTATCCCGGCCACCAAGATGGCATCTTCAAGCATGACGGGGACCTCGGCCTCTGAGGAAGATACCTCGGCCCGAACCCAAGGACGCTCCGGCTGGGAGGGGTCGGAGGTCACTCCGGCCGACATATCCTGGGTCACCTCCACCAGGAGAGTCCCGGAGGGCGTAGCATGCCGGCTACCAGCGGGAGAAACTGTGCCGGCACCTGAACCCGGCGAACGCGTCGTCTTCATCGCCCACTTCGAGCGGGGCTTCGGTCTGCCGGCATCGGACTTCTTCCGGGACTTCCTCAACACCTACGATCTACAACCTCATCATATCCCGGCCAATGCCGTGATGATCCTCTCCGCCTTCGCTGCTTTTTGCGAGGGCTATGCCGGCATAGAGCCCTTACTCAAGGCTGGGCGAATACTTCCAACTGTGGAAGCAAGTGGTCCAGGAGCCCGCCCCGGAGCAAGATGACCCGCCGGAGACGGCTCAGGAAAAGAAGGACCGCCCCATGACCTCTGTGGCGCGGCCACCATCATGTCCCGAAAGGGCTCGGACTTCCCCAAGGTGGAGCTCCTGGAATCTTGCAAGAAGTGGCAGAAAGCTTCTTCTACGTCAAGAACACCACCGACGAGGATCTGCTCAACCTGCCGCCATTTGTGGACGAGCCACCCTTGGATGACGAACTGGACCTACAACCCGAAGAACTCGGTGATGCCGGTGAATGCGCTTCACCGGGTTAAGGCGAGCTCCTGGATGCCGGTCTTACTCCTCAAGACCTGGTGGCCTGCTATATAAGCCGGCGCGTCTCCCCTCTGCAGCGCCGGTCGCACAAGATCTGCCAGATGAGCGGGCCAATGGACCCCACCCGGCACTCCACACACGAGCTGACTCCGGCCGACATTCTGCGCCGGATTAAGGATGTCTGCAAGTCCTCTCAGGCCACTTTTGCCTGGGGGCTAGAACCGTACAGCCGGGATAGGCCCGCCCCAACGGTAAACCATCTTATCCGATACATAAAGTGTGTGGTCCGGCACATAGATACTTATGCCCGACACATGTCTATTTTGCCGACACATATTATATTGATCCGATATACCTCTTCCACCGGCATATTTCTTGTCTGAATACTTGACTTGCTGTTTATACAGAATTCAGCTTCCAATCCATGGAGAACTCCCGGATCAAGATCGCAGCGGACCGCACTTTGCGGATGTTGAAGATCCGGATCATTGGGATAAGCTTCCCAGGAGCACCCGCGCTGCAGCTGCCATGGGTAAGGGCTCTTCATCCCGGCATATACTCAAGACCGGAGTGAGATTGATTCTGACGAGGAGATCCTGCTGTACTATGACCCGATGCCACTTGCGTACGCCTTTCCAGAAACACCTATTGCTACGAGTTTCCAATGCCGTCCTCAGCTATCCCGGACGAATGGTCGTCGACGCCGCCCCTCTGAACCAGGGACCTCCTTCCACCGGCGGACGTGCCGGCCGGAAGCGAGGTGTGAAGCCCCGCCGACATACCTCAGAGGTCGAAAGGCAGAAGGTTGGCGTGCCCAAAAGAAGAAACAGAGGCCTGTTGCCTCGGGGTAAATCTTTCTCTTCTCATTTCCTCCGACATATCTCTTGTTTGTATTAACTTGGTGTTTTCTCTCTTTCAGTGCTCCTCGCGCCGGAACAAGCTTCTGGCTTGAGTGGCGACCCGAAGGTTACCAAGCCCGCTGCCCCTGCTACCTCCGACATTCCCTCTGCCAGTCACACGACCTCCCGGCGCCGGCATCTTCGCCTGCGCCCGACAAGACCACCTCCCCGGCGAAGGACGTTCCTCCGCCGGAACAAGACACCTCTGCCCCCGACGTCCACATGGACTCGGGGGCTCAACAGGAACCTCCGGCTCCTGATGTCCACATGGACACAGGAGCCCACCAAGAAGCCCAGACTCCGGCGCGCCCACCAGCGACGCCGGCACAACTGACGACGCCGGCGCAAGCGAAAGAGCCGGAGACATCAAGGGCAAAGGCCCTTTAGTGCCGGAAGTCCGGACTTTCCGGATCCTGCTCCCGCTGGCCAAGAAGCACCGGCCGCGCCGGAACAGCCCGCACCCGAGACTCCTTCAGCTGACAAGACCCCAGCACCGGCCAAGACCACTGCACCGGCCAAGACCACTGCACCGGCCAAGTCCACTGCCCCGGCCAAGACCACTGCACCGGCCCAGACAGTGCACGTTGATACTTCAGCCGGCCAGTCCGAGCCACACCATCCTGCCTCAAACTGCTACCTCCTAAGGCAGCGTCCCAGACCAGCTACTGCTCTGGCCCTGCATCTTGCAGGCAGCATCCCGGCCGGGGTACGGACCAGCTTCTTTCGACACCCCAGAACTCGAGGGCATCGTCCCTCTTGCGACGAAAAGTGATCAGAGCCTCGGCTCTCTTAAGTGAGCAGTGTACACAAGTGGAACGACGCCAGCAACATGGACACTGCGGACTCAAGGAGCACGAAGCTGGCCGAAGCCAAGACCAGTGGCGACCCAAGCGACTTCCTTGGCAGCGAAGCCCATACCGATCGCCAGCGAGCTCCTCAGCATCCAGCAAAGACTTCACAAGTTGGCCTCTTGCCACCAACGTAAGTCCTCTCTATTTACACACATATCCCCAGTCCCCGAAAATGGCGTTGTCCGGGATATGGACATCCGGGATTTCTCATAGTCCTTTAGCTAGCTTCTTTGAATTAACTGCCGACATATGAGCTCGATCGAGCTTCAAATCCTAGTCACCGAGGGCCGGGATAGGTGCGCAGCACCTGTGCCGGGTCTTTAACAATTTCACATCTCTATTATCTTTCAAATCCTCTTGACCGGGATATAAGCTCGATTCGAGCTTCAAATCCTAGTCACCGAGAGCCGGGATAGGTGCGCAGCACCTGTGCCGGGTCTTTAAAGAATGATCACTTGATAAAATCTTCACTTTAATTATCATGTCAAATTTCTCTGCTGACATTTCAAATCCCGGCATTTTTGCAGCGCATGAACAACACCCGGGCCGACATGTTCCATGAGTTGGTGTGCGAGCACCGGAAGCTATCTGACGCACACAGCAAGCTTCAGCAGGAGCTGTCCCAGAAAGGTAATCTTTGCCGACATACTGCTGTATGCCGGATATCTTTTCCTCTCTTTACTTGCAATGCTTACTCTTGCCGACACGTAACCTTGTGCCGACATTCTTCAGCTGTGCACGAAGCGCAAGTCACCGAGCTTCTCAAGAGGGTGAAAGAGCTTACTGGTATGCCGGATCCTGCTGTTACCCGGATAGCTACTTTATACTTCAAATCCTTTACTCTTTGTCACTGTTTTCTTTCTTCAAATCCTTTTAACTTGAATCTTTGCAGATGAGAAGGCTGCACTGGAGGCACGCCACCAGGATTGTGTGTCCTCGGTGGATGTGGCCAAGCAACTGGACGACCGGGATGCCGGTCACAAGGCCGAGGTTGAGCAGTTGAAGGGCCGATCACCGAGCTGCTGGACGAAAATGGAACAGAGGGAGGGCCTACTGAAGAAAACCCAGACCTCTTGTTACCTTGCTCTACCTCCGAGACTGATGCCGCCAAGCCCATGCTGAACTGGATAGCCTGAAGGAGCAGGCCACCAAATGGGAGGTTACAGTTGCACAGCTGAATGCCGACCTTGCCCGTAAGCTTCAATCCTTTCCCCTTTTATCCTTCCCGACATAGGTTAATCTTTTTTCGGCATAGCATCTATGCCGACATATTTTTCCTTTGCTAACATTGTTTCTATTCTGCAGGCATGTTTCCCGCTTCCGTCGCTGACGTTGAGAGGGCTTTGCAGTTGGACCGAGAAAACCGGGTGTTCCGGTTGACTCGCCCAACTGGGACATGTCGGAGCAGCTGCTGGCCCTGCAGTCCCGGAAGGAGGCCATGACCCTTTACACTGAAGAGCTCTTCTACGGCGCCCAGGAGGCATTCTCTGCCCTCTGGCCGGGACAAAGGACTCCCACTGACCGCCTGTTGTACCTCGGCAACGACCTGCAGCTTGCCAAGGTTCGCCTCCGGGAGTGGCGAGATTCCGGCGCGAGGGTTGGAGCTGACGAAGCCCTCAGCTACTTCTTGTCTTGGTATGAAAAGGCAGACTTGGAGACTTTGCGCACCGTGCGCGAAGGATCCATCTGGACCACGGATCCGGATCATATCCGTCGCCGCAAGGAGTTGGCCCATAGTTATGTGGACTATGCCGACACCGACAAATTCGTCCGGGACATCCGCGAGCCGGAGAAGAATGACGATGCCGGGACATCTGCCGCTGCTGAGGGTTCCGACTCCAGCCAAGATGAAGATGAAGCTGAGGAAGCCGACACTGAAGCTCCGGAACAGGCATCTGCCCCGGGCGGAGGCGACGGCTCCATTCCATCTGCTGGGTCCGGCACACCTGAGGCCGACATCTCGACTGCTACTGCTCCACCTGCTGGCGGCCCCGCGTCTGCCCCTTGAATCTTTGCACCAAAAACACTTTAAGCTTTATCAGATCCCCGGTATGCCGGGTGCAGTTGTAAGATATACGTTTTAATTTCCTTTGGTTTGCTACCTAACAAGTTTTATCTTGGTTTGCTTGTTATAATGCCGGATCATCTTTTGGCTAAGTCACCGAGTTGTTTTCCTGTTTCCTCAATTTCACAACCTTGGCTGCTTGTCTACCTTATTGGCTTTCGACGTATGAGTCTCAAGGTTGCTTCATCGAACATACAGTACTTTAACTTTGAACTTAGACTTCAAATCATCCGACACTTTAATTTTAACTTTAGCTTTAACGAAAATGTCGGTTCGCTTGCTTTATTTCCTTAGCCGTTTTCCATGTGTAGACAATCTCCGGCATCTACTCTTGCTAGCCATGAAGCCGGGTTTCGGACAGCAGCTGAGTCGAAGAGTGGCCTTTGGTGCCGACACATTACTAGGCCGACATAGGAAACATTCAATAAGCCAGCCGGCATATAACAAAAAAACTGTAAATAAACAACAAATATCTCGGAGCTAGTGCCCGCCGCTTCGGGATGCCGGCATTTCATTCTAGTCTTGTGCCGGCACAACGCCGGCATCAAAGGCAAAGTAAAATATGGAAATACATACATTGTGTGCTCAGGAGTAAAAGGGGCGCAGTAGAGCTATGTTCCATGGCCTCTTGGTTTCTTCTCCGGACCTGTCCGCCTTATTCTTCTTGG
>QXEO01002112.1:2674332-2715280 GCA_007115705.1 Dactylis glomerata | reverse complement strand
TCTAAGAGAGCATAGTTGTCATTCTGAGTTTAATGTGCATAGTCCCAAAGTTTATCATTGATTGATTCATGATTTTGGTTTCACTTGTTCTTAAATTATTTGTATCTAGTCGCCCTCTTAAACTTGAAGGTGTCCTATGCATTTATGTTTTGCTATTCCATGAAGGACAAGCTGAAAACCATTTGCTATGTTTTTCCATATGATTTGAACACACGTTTGACTTTCATTGTTTCATTTTTCATGATCTTTCATTTGTATTCTTTTTCATGTTATAACATGGTTGCTAAATTTCTTCTATCAAGATTATGTCTTTCATGCCCATGTTTTAAGTTCTTTTGATCCTAGCACTTAATGTTTACATAGATGATCAAGATTGTGTTGGTGCATGTCACCTCAAAAATTATTCTTTTGTTATCACTTACCTACTCAAGGACGAGCAGGAGTTAAGCTTGGGGACAGGGGCGGTCCTGAGATTTTAGGGGCCCAGGGCAAAACTCAAACTTCGGGCCCTCTAACGACCAACAACAGAATAATTGCTAATATGCATATATTTGAAAATATTATTAGTACTATCTTCGTTCTAAAGAATAAGGCATCCTTGTTTTGCATATTTTTTCTTTGACCAAGGTTTAATCTAAATATATAAAGAATGTTGGTATAAATACAAATCCAGCGATACTTATTTTACACTATATAATCAAGTTTTAGTTGCTCTATTTATTTGGTCAAAATTTGCTTTGCAATGCGCCTGTGCCTTCTTTCTTAAAATGGAGGTAGTATAAACTTAAAATTTATCAGAAGTAATATATTCCAATGTCAAAGTTATTTCCAAATCGTGCTGAAAGTGCAAACTTTGTATCCCTCGGGTTTTGTGTGTTAGATAACAACATTAGGAATTTTAAGTGTGTGCTAAGTTGTGCAGGTTTTACAGCTCAAGAATTGCCAGGCCAGATAATCCGGCCAGGGGCCGGATAATCCGCCCCCTCCGGAGAGAGAGGCCAAAATGGCCAAGGACTGGTGTCAGCGTCACCCAGTATAGGGGGCCGGATAATCCGGCCAGGGGACAGATAATCCCCCCCCTTCGACGACCCCAAAATGGCTAAGGACTAGCATCGGCGTCACCGCCGAATATTCCGGCCACGGGGCCGGATATTCCGCCCTCCTTCGATGACTTCAGAAATTTGGCTAAGGACCAGGGTCGGCGTCAACCAGATGGGGGGGCGGATAATCCGGCCAGGGGCTGGATAATCCGGTCAGCCGAATATTCCAGCCATACTTTGGCCGGATAATCCGCCCCTCCAAGACAGCAACGGCTATATTTTGGGAGGGGCTATAAATACCCCTCCCCTTCTTCCACCTCAAGCTGCTCGAGCTGTGCAAGAAGAAGACCTCATTTAGAGCCACCAAATTCGCAAGATCTCCTCCCTTAACCCACCAAAGCTCTTGATCTTTGGAGAATCAAAGGAGAAGGCCTTGATCTACATCCTCACCGAAGCGATTTGATTTGCCCTCTCATTTGCTTGAGGGCCCTTTGGTCTTGGGTTCCCTTGTGTCCCTTGACCTTGATTTGTGTGATTGAAACCTTGATACTTGTTGATTGAGTTCTTTGTGGTGCTTGGGAGCCTCCAATTCAGTTGTGGAGTTGTGCCCCAAGTTTTGTAAAGGCCAATTCCGCCTTGAGGAATCCCTTAGTGGAAAGTGAGCTAGGCCTTTGTGGCGAAAGCTTGCACCGGAGAATAGGGTGAGCCTTTGTGGCGTTGGTTAGGCCTTTGTGGCAACCACACCCCTCCAACATAGACGTACTTCCCCTAAAAAGGAAGAAACTACGGGAATTACATCCGTGTCTCCGTGTGCTCCACTCTCGGTTACCTCTATCCTTTATTGCCTTTACTACTTGTATCTTGCTTAACTTGCTAGTTGTCATATAGGTAAATTCACCTTAGTTGCATATCTAGAGAATTTACCTTTTGTGTCAAGCCTAAATTGAAAAAGAATTAAAATTTGAGTAGCACCTATTCACCCCCCCCCCTCTAGGTGCCCATACGATCCGTTCAATTGGTATCAGAGCCTCGGCTCTTAATTCGGGCTTAACCGCCTAAGAGTATGGATACTCCACCTAGTGAGGGCTCGGGTCATGTTTCCATGGGTGAGTTCAAATCTTTGGAATCATCCATGTCTTCCATGACATCTCAAATAAACGAGTTGCGTGAAATGATAGCGCAACTCATGCAAGCTAAAACTGCTAATGCTCCTCCACCTTTGGAAAAACCCGCTACTCCACAAGTGGAGAATGTGGTGGTTGATGTGGAGGGTACCGATAAAAATGGCGATGCTAAGTCTTCACTAAGGGCGACGGGAAAGGTGAATTCCCACATTGGTATTCACCTGACCCGCTGGTTCCTCATCCTCATATTAACCATAGAGGAGACCCACCTAAGCTTGATGCATTAAACTTTGGTCAATGGCAATATCAAATGATCTCTCATATGCGCAGTTCTTCCATCGAGCTTTGGAGGATCGTTGAGGAAGGATTCAAAGCCGTGGATCCCAGCAACATGACAAGAAGAGAGACTATCAATAGTCAACTCAATGCTACTGCTCTTCACATGATTCAAGTCGCCGTTGGATCCAAGGACTTGCCTCACATCCAACACTTTTCCACCGCCAAAGATGCTTGGCAAGGACTCTCCGACGTTTTTGTTGGCAATGAGAGCATGAAGAAAACAACATATATTGCCTTCTCAAATCAAGCGGAGGGATTCTTCATGATGGATGGTGAGGATCATCAAGAGATGTATAGAAGACTCAAGGCTATTGCTATCACCTTCAAGAACCTCGGTGCTCACCATATTGATGATGAGTGGATCAAGATGAAGTACATTATTGCTCTCACTCCATATGAGCCCATGGATGTGAAGAGTGTTCAAGGAAAGCACAACTTCAATGAGATGACCTCCAATCAAGTGATGCAAGAGATTCAAGCCTACAAGGTTTCCACACAAAATGTGGAAGATGCTTGTGCTCATGCCATAGGAATGCAAAGAAGCTCTAACCTTGCAATAAAAGCAAGTGTGGTTGAGAAAGAGGTTCCTCTTCAAGCTATGGAAGCAAGACTAGAGATATGTCCCGAGGACATAAGACATGAGTACAATGAGCACATGGCCTTCTATGGAAAAACCTTTTGGGTTGATCCACACAAGGCTAAAGAAGAAAATCAAAGAAGAAGCAAGTCAAGTGGCTATCAAAGGAATGACAACAATGGTCAAAGGGTGAGGACATGCTACAATTGCAATGATAGATTCCACTTTATCGCCGAGTGCCCTTATGAGAAGAGAGAAGACCATGGTGGAAAGCTTATCCTCAAAAGCAAGACCAAGTCACCATCAAAGAAGCCATTTGTGAAGAAGGGTGGACCAAAGAAGAAACAACCAAAGTTTGTGTTCTTGACTCAAGAAGAGTACTCCGCAAGTGAGAGTGATGAAGAAGAAACCACAACTAGTGAGATGGCTGCAATGGCAACCACCTCCACTTCCCCCACATCACTCTTTGAATCCCCCAATGAGGACTCTCTCGTCAAGAACGTCAGGTGCCTTATGGCCAAGTCTTCCGAGGTATCACCCACATCTTTCTCCTCCTCTAAGACAAATGATGCTCCCTTGAATGATCTTGCTAGTCTTAGAGTAAAGGAAGAAATTGTTGCTTTTGATGATTATGTGTCTAGTGTAGATGGCGTTCATAAGCTTCACTTTGAACGTTTATTGAGCCAATATGGTAAAACTCTTGAAAAACTAGATGAACAAATGAGGCTTGAAAAAGAATATGCTCAAGATATTGCCTCACTAACCAAGTCTCTTGAAGAAGAGCAAGAGGAACGAGCAACTCTCGAAGAGAAGCTCGATTCCATTGAGGAAGCTAATAATGAAGTTGTTTCCAAACTCATTAAAGAGCGAGACCATGCTCGTGCTAAAGTAAAAATGCTTAAAAAGGAAAAGGTTGAATTTGGTGTTGGTCATGATATACTTGTTAAGGATTTAGAAGATCTTGACAAGGCTCACAAGGCCTTGAAAAGTGAACACTCTATTCTTACCAAGTCACATGAACAACTTCAAATTCAATTGACTAAGAATAATGTGCCTAGTTCTTCTACTTCTACTTGTGATCATGCAAATGTTATTGAAGAAAATGCTAGGTTGAAAGATGAGCTTGCCAAGTCCTCCATTCCCATAGGTGAGAAAAACTTGAATGACCTTTTGAGTAAGCAAAAGGCATTTGGTGATAAAACGGGGATTGGCTTTGTCTCAAAGAAGAAGAAGAAGAACAACAAGAAAAAGAAGGCCAAGCCCGCACAAGCAAAGAAGGATCCTATTGTGGGTGGCAAAGCCACTCATGATGATCATGCGGGAATTGCTAACCCTCACTATGTTTTATTTTGTGATTATTATGGTGATATTTATGCAAAATATGTTGGTCCAAATGATGGTTAT
Source organism: Dactylis glomerata (assembly GCA_007115705.1). NCBI lineage: Eukaryota > Viridiplantae > Streptophyta > Magnoliopsida > Poales > Poaceae > Dactylis > Dactylis glomerata. The sequence continues at coordinate 2,710,796 of QXEO01002112.1, read as the reverse complement.
GTTGCTTGGTCTATTTGGGTTCCAAAGACCCTTGTTGCTAACAAAAGAGGACCCATTGAGAAATGGGGACCTAAAACCAAGCAATAATCTCTTGTAGGACTATGCTTCCGGTGGATCAAAATGGGTGCTTGATAGTGGATGCGCAAGTCATATGACCGGAAGCAAGGAGATTATGACGGAGATGAGGCCTAATGATAACAACATAACCGTCACTTATGGAGACATGTCACAATCCGAGGTATTGGGTCTTGTCAAGGTGGTGGTCACACCAGATATTTCCCTTGTGGACGTCATGCTTGTTGAGACCCTAGGTTACAATTTAGTTTCAGTTTGTGCACTTGGTAAGATGGGCTTTACCGTCTTCATTGATAATGAAATTGTGGTACTCTTGTGGAGAAAGTCTCTAAAGGTCACTTTCATTGAGCACATTGAAAACAACTTGTATGTGGTGGACTTCTCTGGGAAAACCACTACAAGTGCAATGTGTTTATTTGGAAAGGCCGATGTGGGTTGGCTTTGGCATCGCCAACTAGCCCATGTCAATATGAGAACTTTGCAAAGCCTTCACAAGGGTGGCCACATACTCGGACTAAAAGAGAATGTTTCTTTTGCTAAAGATCATGTTTGCAGGGCTTGCGTTCTAGGAAAAATGCATGATTCTCCCCACCCAAGCAAGACTATCATTTCTTCCAAGAGGATCTTGGAGCTCCTTCATGTGGATCTCTTTAGTCCTCCCTCTCATGCAAGTCTTGGTGGGAAGAAATATTGTTTGGTGATTGTTGATGACTATTCAAGATATACTTGGGTCTACTTCTTCAAGCATAAGAGTGAGACTCAACAAACCATCATCGACTTTGCCAAGGAAGTTGAACGTCAACATGGGAAAACTATTTTGGCAATAAGAAGTGACAATGGCACCGAGTTCAAGAACTACACCTTAAATGGATTTCTTAGTGATGAGGGGATTCGTCATCAATATTCCGCTGCATACACCCCTCAACAAAATGGTGTAGCCGAAAGGAAGAACCGGACTCTTATGGATATGGCTAGGTCCATGTTGGCGGAGTTTAAGTCTCCATACAACTTTTGGGCCAAAGCTATCTCTACGGCTTGTCACTCTTCAAACCGGCTCTTCCTCCGCAAAGGCCTAAACAAGACTCCATATGAAATACTCACCGGAAGCAAGCCCAACATCTCCTACTTCTAAGTTTTTGGGTGTAAGTGTTTCTTTCAAAGAAAAGGAGTTTGTTTAGGTAAATTTGATCCAAAAGCAAAGATATTTTTGTTGGTTATGGTGCCGAATCCCACACTTATAGAGTCTTCAACAAGTCCACTGGACGTGTTGAAGAATCTTGTAGTGTGGTTGACGAGGGTTAACTGGACAAATGTCCTAGATGAAGGACTTAGGATCGAGGGAATAGGGCGCCGGATGAACTCGAAGGTAAGGTTAGTCAAAATAAGTGTGTATCGAAAGTAAACTTGGGTGTTCAACCTGGCTCGCTTTCAATCTGCCCTACACCGTCCCCTCCTGGCCCCTATATATAGATGGCCAGGTCTCGAGGATCGGGTAGGGTCCGATACAGATTACAATATTGATATACGGTAAAGACTCGTATTCGACTATCATTACAGTTGGGCCTAGCTATATGGGCCTTAGGGGTACTCAACTAACGGGCTCTACTAACTATACCCTTGTCAGTAGCCCCTGAGATTCTACCAGAATGGTAGATTCGGGTTGAATCTCTAATCTTCAAATCTTTGACTTGATCAATTCTTCGACTTCTTCTTATCTTCAAATCTTCGACTTGGTCCTTCGACTTATACTTTTGATGATTTGTTTGCAAGGGGTCTTGATGAACAAGTCTGACAACTCTGATGGATCAAGAGGTCAGTTAACTACCGGAACAGATACTTGTCACCTACTTCAAATTCAATCCCCTTAGACTTGAATTTGGGATACCGGTCAAATCCACTCTTTTGCCTCATTTAGGACTTACAAAAAATGAATCCCAGTGGTTCTCAGGGTACCCAGTGCGTCCACCAGGATTTTCTTTGCATCATAGACACGGATACATACCAGCAGAGCACATCCATGTGCGTATACCAGGCCACACAGGACGGATCCCGGGGTCTTACCTTCGCGATAACTCGCGGCATTCGAGTTTCGTTGCGATAACGTAACTCGAGAATCTTATTTCTCGCAGCCAAGTTTCTGACTGATAAAACCAAAGAATTTTGGATTTTAAATTGATCTTCTTCGCTCTCGATGGGAGTAATCTATCTTCAATTTTGTCGACTATGTAGTTTCCTTCTGCATTTCCATTATTGATTATCTTATCCTCTATCAGGTGCGCGCTCAATGCTCCCGATGGGAGTAGCCCCCGAGGCTATGTTTGGATACTTGTAGTCAAGCATAGGCTCAAAGTTCGACTCTTCTTTCTTCTGTGATCATCTTACTGTTGGCGAGCCCCCGAGTCCAAATCGAGGTTTTCATATCGCATAATCTCCTTTTCTTATTCTTCTTCTTTGATATTATCGTCTGCTGTGCACAGAATTTAACTCCTGTTGTAAAATATGTTTGCGGGCTTTGCTATAGCCCGGGGGCTCAATAATACGTGCTTATAAATAAAGCACCTGTTGGTTAAGGTAAAAAACCCTAATCAGATTCCTCCTCTGCCGCATCATCTTCTCTCTCCATCTAGGGTTTTTCCGAGGTTTTTCCCTTGTGCTCATGGCTGATGCTGAAGGTTCTCATCTGACCCTTGGCTCCCCGGTGGCGCCACAAGGTCGGGGTCACCCTCGTGGAAGTAAGAACAAGAACACCACGCCGGCCGCCGCAGGAACTTCTTCGGACGCTCCGGCTAAGCGTCGTCCCGGCCGCCCACCTGGTAGCAAGAACAAGCCCAAAGTAACGGGCATCACTCCAGGTCCAATCGCTCCTCCTCCTGCTGCTCCTGCTGCGCCTCCCTGGATCTTTTCCTTCCTCTACATTGCCATGGCGCAGTGCCGTGAGATTCAGCACCTACCGCTGAATTTTACCAAGTTTATGGATGGCCGTGAACTGCGAGAGGCGGTTCTCCGTGAACAGTCTGGCAGTGGCATCCCATACGAGGTGGAGGTGTGGTATGATGGCGACGGCGAGCAGTATTTTAAGGGCGGCTGGTCGCAGTTTGCTGAGGACCACGACATCCATCAAGGCTTCTTCATGGCCTTCGACTTCCATATCGGCATGTCGAAGTTCGACGTGAAGATCTATGACGGCACTCTTTGCCAGAAGGAGTATGAAGCTTGAAGTCCACCTCCATTAGGACTTGTTTTTTTAATGTAATTTCATTTGATAATGTCCTTGCTGCCATGTTTATCTGTAATGAATATTCGCACTTGGTGTCGATGTTTTTACTAGTACCAAGAAAACAAGTCATTGTTTTGAGGTATACTTTTCCATCTATTGGGTTCTTTGCGAACCAATGAGAAGAATATCGGGTTCCTTTGCGAACCAAGTTGTTTCAGTATTTATCGGGTTGCTTGTGCAACCTTATAGTGAAAAAATTCTTCCAAGTCGCATTAAGAATTCCTTTCGTACAACCCGAGGGTTGAAGCCCCCGAGGCGAAGAAGTAAAGATATTTATACAATTTTGTCGAGTCCAACCCAAAGAACCCGACCTGTGGCCTCATGTTCTAGGTTTCCGAAGGTTAACTCGAAATTGCTGATAACACTATTTTTATTCTATGCGTAGAAACGCCGTAGCTGCTCTGCGTTCCACAGGTTGCTCTCGTCCTTCCCAGTCTTCTTGTCTTGTAGTCGATATGCTCCTCCTGGTATTACTTCGGTGACAATGTAAGGTCCCACCCAAGGGGACTCCAATTGGCCGTGGCTGTCTTGCCTGAGTCATAAAACTAGGTCTCCCACCACGAAGGATCGTGGACAAACTTGACTACTATGGTAGTTTCACAGACTCTATTGATACTGCGTAGCCCTTTCTAATGCTTTGTCTCTTGCTTCATCTAGTGCATCGACATTGTCTTGCAATGCTTCTATTGACGTTGTCTCATCATATGCTGTCACTCTTGGAGCCTCGTGTGTAACTTCGACTGGAAGCACGGCTTCCGTGCCATGGACCAGGAAAAAGGGAGTTTCTTGAGTTGCTGCATTAGGTGTAGTTCTTAAGCTCCAAAGAACGGAGGGCAATTCTTCTACCCAAGCGCTCTTGGCTTTCTCGAGAGGTGCTAAAAGCCTCTTTTTTATCCCACTACAAATTAGGCCATTGGCTTTTTCGACTTGCCCGTTTGTCTTCGGGTGCGCCACAGATGCGAATTTGAGCTTGATCCCTAATCCTTCGCAGTAGCTCTTGAATTCCTTTGAAGTGAAATTTGTCCCGTTATCTGTGATGATGCTGTATGGTACACCAAAACGGAAAACTAATGACTTGATGAAGCTGATCGCTGCTGTAGAATCTTGAGTTGTTACCGGGGCTGCTTCCACCCACTTGGTAAATTTATCGACTGCCACTAGCATGTAGACATGCCCTCCTGGCCATGATTTGTGCAACTTTCCCACCATGTCGAGGCCCCATTGCACGAAGGGCCAAGATAATGGTATTGTTTGTAACTCTGCTGCTGGTGCATGCGGTCTAGATGCAAACCTTTAACATGCTTCACACTTTCGAACTATATCCTTTGCGTCCTCGATGGCTGTTAGCCAATAGAATCCTGCTCGGAAAGCTTTTGCTGCTATTGCTCTGCTGCTAGCATGATGGCCGCATATTCCACCATGTATGTCTTGTAGTATTTTTTGTCCTTTTTGGGGCGTTACACAACGCTGCAAAACGCCAGTAATACTTTTCTTGTATAGTTTCCCCTGCAACACGACAAATGCTTTCGATCTGCGAGTTATCCTCTTGGCTTCTACTGCATCGTCTGGTAATTTCTTGTTTACTATGTATGCAAGATATGGCTGCATCCATGTTTCTTCTATCATCATGACCTCCTCTGGTTCTGATGTAGCCCCCGAGCCTACTGTAGTAGTCGAGCTTTTTCCACTTTTTATTGATCTTTCCACTATTTCCTCCCAAAATACTCTGGATGGCACAGGTAAACACTGTGACCCGATATTTGCTAAATTGTTGGCTTCTTCATTGCTGTTCCTGCTTACGTGCGAAACTTCGCACCCATCGAACGTTCCTTCGAGATAATGATACAAATTTTTGTAGGCCATCATGTTGTCATTGATTGTGTCACATCTGTTCATAACTTGCTAGACAACAAGGTTGGAATCTCCAAATATCTTTAGGCGAGTTGCTCCACATGCTTTAGCCATCTTCATGCCATGCAACAAAGCCTCGTATTCTGCTTCATTGTTGGAAGCCTGCGGAAAACTCATCCTTAAGACGTACTTCAATTTGTTGCCATGAGGTGATATCAAAACTACCCCTGCGTCTGTGCCTTGGACTCTTTTAGAACCATCGAAGTACATTGTCCAAACACTGGATAAATCTGGTGGTCTTGTGCTCTGCAGCTCCAGCCACTCTGCCGTAAAATCTGGCAAAATTTGCGACTTGATCGCCTTCCTTTTTTCATACGTGATGTCCATGGGAGATAACTCAATTCCCACATAGAGGCACGTCCTGTTGCGGAAGGATTATTCAATATGTTCGACAGTGGCGCCTCATTCACCACTATAATTGGGTGCACCGCAAAGTATTGTCGTAGTTTCCGTGCAGTTTGTAAAGACACTGTATGCCAACTTCTGATAGTGCGGATACCTTTGTTTTGTTGGAGACAAAACTTCGCTGATGAAATATACTGGCCTCTGAACGCCATGGGCTTTTCCTTCTTCGCTTCTTTCGACTACTAATACTGTACTTACCACCTGATGGGTTGCGGCGATGTAGAATAGCAGTGGTTCTTTTTCTTTTGGTGCGACCAGCACTGGTGGTGTGGAAAGCACTTTTTTCAACTGTGCAAATGCTGCGTCTGCTTCTTCTGTCCACTCAAATTTATCGGCTGACTTCTTCATAAGTGCATAAAAAGGAAGCGCCTTCTCCCCCAGTCGAGCAATGAAGCGACTTAGTGCTGCAACGCGTCCTGCAAGTTTCTGTACATTGTGTAGTTTCGTGGGTTTCCCCATTGTCAAAATTGCTTAAATCTTCTCTGGGTTCGCCTCTATTCCTCGTGCTGATACCAGGAACCCTAAAAGTTGTCCTGCTGAAATGCCAAAAGAACACTTTGTCAGGTTAAGCTTAAGCTTGTACCTGCTCAGGTTGTCGAAGGTTTCTGCCAAGTCGCTGATTAGAGATTTCTCCTCTTTTGTGGTGATGACTACATCATCAATGTAGACTTGTATGTTGCGCCCTATTTGGCTCCCGAGGCAACTTTGCATCATCCTTTGATAAGTTGCCCCTGCATTTTTTAGTCCGAACGGCATCACTTGGTAGCAAAACACCCCATACGGTGTGATGAAGGCCCTTTTTTCTTCGTCTTCTTTCTTCAATTTGATCTGATTGTAGCCAGAGTATGCGTCCAAAAAGGAAAGCCTTGCGCATCCCGCTGTTGAATCGATTATTTGATCGATGCGGGGTAAAGGGAAGGGATCCTTTGGACAATGCTTATTGAGAGATGTGTAGTTGACACATACTCTTTGTACATCTGTATTCTTCTTGGGTACTATGACTAGGTTCGACACCCAACTCAAAGTTTTGATTTCTCTGATGAATCTGGCATTTTCTAGCCTGTGCAACTCTGATGCTATCGCCTTCCTCTTAGGTTCATCGAATCATCATAGTGGCTGCTTGACTGGCTTTGCCTTGGGATCTATATTTAATGTGTGCTCGACGAGTTCCCTGGGAACCCCTGGCATGTCTGATGGTCACCAGGCAAAGATTTCCCAGCGCTCACGGAGGAACTCGACGAGCGCGCTTTCCTATGTGGGATCTAAGTTCACCGCAATTGATGTTGTCTTGCTTGTGTCTGTAGGATGGATCTGGATTTTCTTCGAGTCCTGAGACGTATTGAAAGCCTGATCTGGCAGGGATCGTCCAACGTCGGGTAGTACATTGTGGTCTGTTTCTCCTTTCAACCTCACGTACTCTGCTGTCATGCCAAAGGTTTGCGCCATCCTGTTAAATTCCCTGTCGCATGTATTGGCCACTTCAAAGCTCCCTTTTACTGTGATTGTCCCATTGGGCCCTGGAATTTTTAACGTAAGATACGTGTATTGTGGTACTACCATGAACTTCGCAAATGCTGGGCGCCCCAGGATTGCATGATATTGCGATGGCCAGTCCATTACTTCAAATTCCAGCTTCTCCTTTCGGTAGTTTCCACTACTGCCAAAGCAGACGTCGAGTTCTATTCTCCCCAAAGGGTAGTTTGCGGCTCCTAGTACTATTCCGTGGAAAGAGCAATCTGTTGGCTTTAGACTCGTTAGTGATATGCACATTGCCTTTAGGGTTCTGGCATATATTAAGTTTATGCCGCTCTCTGCGTCCATGAATACTCTTCTGATGTCGTATCCTCCTATCTGTGCCTTTAAAACCATGGGTGAGTGACCTGGTCTGGGGACTTTCCTTGGGTGATCTGCTCTGCTGAACTTGACTGATTGTTCTGACCACCGCTGGTATTCTGTGGTAGCTGGTGGTGACGATATTACTAGGTTGACTTGCCTGGATATACTCTTTCGCTCCTTCTTCGACTTGGGTACCGGTTGAATCACGGCTGATATGTACACTTTTGACTCTAAGTGCCTTGCTAACTTTTGCATTTGATATCCTTGACTTCTGTGTTTTTCTCCTTGCCTCCCTTCCTGTTTTGAGCTCATGGCACTCTGCAACCTTAGGAATGTCCTGCAATCCTTCATCTGGTGGTTTGAGACTCTTTTTTCGTCGAGGTACGCGTAGTGGATTCGACAAGGTCCGTATAGCATATCTTCGGCCGAGGGACCGGAGTATCTCGATTTTTCTACTCATTTTGCCTGAAACCTCCTGTTTTCATGTCCTTCCTCTTCTTCTAGTACGTAGCCCACGGCCACCTGATTTCGCCTTCCTTGATTGTCCCTGCTGCGGTATCGTCTCCTCTGTCTACTTGTTCTGTCGACTTCTGGTGAACGTCCTCTTTTGTTGTTGTATGCGTCTTCTCCATTAGCAAATTTATTGGCTTGTTCCATTAGCTCGGCTACTATCGTGGGTCTTGTTCTTCCTATTTCTTCCACGAGATCTGAGCGACGAAGTCCGACCGAAAAGGCATCTATTGCTCGTTCGTCGGAGATGTCCTCTGCTGAGTTTTTGATTACACTCCAGCGTTGTATGTAAGATCGTAGCGTTTTGCCTTTCCTCTGCACACATGTTTTAACTTCCTCCAGTGACGCTGGGCATTTGTAGGTGGAACGAAAGTTTCTCGCAAATTGAGTTTCAAGTTCCCCCCAACTTCCGATAGATTCGTCGGGTAGGGTATTTAGCCAGGACCGTGCGGCACCGGTGAGGTGCAGCTGCAAACTTTGCATTGCAGTTGCCTTTGTTCCCCCTAATATCTGCACTGCCTGCAGGTAATTCGATAACCATAGGGTAGGTTCTTGCGACCCATCATACTTAAGTTGGTCGTGTGGTAATCTGAATCCTTTGGGTACCCGCGTTTTGCGAACCCTGCGGGTAAAGCATAGCGCGCCCATATCTTTCTCGTCGTCCTCGTAGTTCTCTTCCTTCCAAGCGTAACGCGATTTATTTACTCGAGCTTGTGCTATTATACTTCTTGCGTCCTCCTTTCTTTTCTGTCGCTTTTCCTCTTCTGACGACTCACTATACTCGTTATCTTTGAAATTGTATCTGAGCTTCTCCTCTCTATTTCCCTTGCAGTTTGTCGACTTCGTCTTTGGACCTTGTTCCCTGATCTTTCCTTCTACTATTCCGAGGCTTCGTATCGCGGCTCGGTGCATGTCTTCTCGCGGGTCCCTAGGTTCCGGTCTTGTAGCTAATAAATATGCTTGTGCTGCTACTAGTGCTGCTTCTGGTGTTTTTTGTATGAAGTCATCTTCCTTCTCTTCTAGCTGCGGGGTGGGGCTCCTTGAGTATTCCTCTTCTCTGCCGTACGCTGTCGCCCCCCTGTTGTGTTTTGGGTCTCCACGCCTTTCTTTGCAGTATTCTGAATCCTCACTGTAGTCTTCCCAATATTCCTCTCTTGATATACTGTTATTATCTTGAAAATCCATATCTCTTTCCTCCCTTAGTTTCTTCTTGTGCTGGTATAATGCGTACTGATATCCCATTAGTACTTCTCTTCTCGATCCTTTGGGTACTTCTGTACCGTGGTTGATAGCTGACTTGATCATCCTCCATTCGCCAGCCGAAACATGGACTTTCTCCTTTTCCTTTTTGTTATGATCTTTCACTTTGTTGACTTGTCTGTTGACATTCTTATTTCCTTTGCTATTGTTTTCTTCTTCTGCTTTAGTGATAATGACGCATAACTGATGTACCTTGGAGACGCCGCTGCTTCCCACGGCGAAGTTCTTTGCATTGTTGTGCGTCTGATACGCTGTTTCTTCTGAGTCGAAATTTTTCTGAATTTTGGCGCCTTCTAAACTGGTGTTTCATTGAAACTGACCGGCGAGTCTGCCTCGCTGGAAGAGCCTTCTGATGAACCCGACGGATCTGGTGTTTCTTCTGCTTTAGGCTTGTTTGCCGACGGATCTTGTTTCGTCGAATCTGAGAGGCAAGATGAACCTGATGGTTCGACGATGATGCTTAAACTTCCAATGGTTAACTCCATCTCTTGACTTCCGTCGAGTTCTGAACTATTGTTGGCTAAAAGCAAAAAAGCCATCGAATTCATGACTCCAACGCCCAAGTTCCCCACGGTCGGCGCCAATTGACGAGGGTTAACTCGACAAATGTCCTAGATGAAGGACTTAGGATCGGGGGAATAGGGCGCCGGATGAACTCAAAGGTAAGGTTTGTCAAAATAAGTGTGTATCGAAAGTAAACTTGGGTGTTCAACCTGGCTTGCTTTCAATCTGCCCTACACCGTCATCTCCTAGCCCCTATATATAGATGGCCAGGTCTCGAGGATCGGGTAGGGTCTGATACAGATTACAATATCGATATACGGTAAAGACTCGTATTCGACTATCATTACAGTTGGGCCTAGCTATACGGGCCTTAGGGGTACTCAACTAATGGGCTCTACTAACTATACCCTTGTCAGTGGTATTCGAAGAGAATGATGGCTCCCAAGGAAGGCGAGATGTTGTTTCTTGTGATGTAGATGATGTAATACCTCGAGAAGCCATAGGAAGAATGGGCATGGGATTTTTCCGCCCCATTGAGGGACACCTTGTGGCAGACCGAGAAAGACTATGCTCTACTCAAGTGGAGCCTTCATCTTCACAAGCTCAACAAGCCTCTCCCAAGGAAGCAACTAATGCACCAACCGAAGAACAAGACAAGGACCTTTATAAAGAAGAAGGGGCTCCACCATCCTCTCTGGTTATCTCAACCGCCCCCAATTCCTCATAAGACCAAGATCAACCTACTCATGAAGATAATGATGATCAAGGTCAATTTCATGGTCAAGACGGGGACCAAAATGATCAAAATGATCAAGATGATCAAGTGATTCCTCCAAGTTCAAATGAGGAGATCGAAGCCCATCGCAAGAGAAGAGTAGAAAGAGACTTGGAACTTAAAGGTCATACCCTTGAGAGGGTTATTGGGGATTTAAGGAGCAAAGTGTCAACCCGGCGTCAATTGGCACAATTTAGCACTCATCATGATTATATCTCCATGGTTGAACCCAAGAAAGTATTTGAAGCTCTTGAAGATCCGGATTGGTTGGATGCTATGCATGAAGAACTCAACAACTTCAAGCGCAATAATGTCGTCGTGGTGAACGAGCATATGCCATAGGGTGGCTAAAGTTGGGGCCGATAGACACTGTCGGATCCGGGAGAGGGAAAACGCGGTGAAGACCGTGCACGGAAGATACTGCAAACACAGCGAGCTACCCAGGTTCGGGGCCCTCGTAAGGAGGTAAAACCCCTACTCCTGCCTGTCTGATCGGTATGTCTGTGGATAGTGTAGCTACAATGGTGCCCCTTGAGCTGTTTGTCTTAAGAAAGAAGAAGAACTGAGCTAGCTACTAGCAGCCATGGGCTTGGCTCGATGGCTTCACTGGCCTCCTCTGCCAGCCAACCACCTCTACCTACGAGTGCCTCCTCCTCTTATACAAATGAGAGAGAGAGAGAGGGGGACACATGGGACATGCCCCATGTGTCATCTACAGTACACAGGGTACACCACTATTCATCAATAGTGGTCTATTATAGTCTTGTCATCTGTCTTGTTTCTAGTACCAGAGCACTATAGCCATGTGGTCTTGGTCTTCTCGTACTGGCATCCAAGGAGCATCCAAGGTACTGATCTTATCGTCTTGGGCTGGTCTCCGATAGCAGGTGGTCGAGGTAGCCATCGTGTGACTTGGCAGCTATGTCTATTAGAGTGTTAGAGCATCCGGTATAGAATATAGGCGGAGCATGGAGTCATATATGCCGACCAACGGGAGGCACAGTGGAAAGGCATGGACTGGAGGAGGGCCGATGCCACGGCCGACGTGCCTATCTCGGTCGATACAGGGAGCGTGCTCACTCGATCCCGGCCTCGGGAGGGCGATCTGGAACCCGGCTGGTGGAGATCCGGCCTGGAAGACCTGGCCCGGTGGATGCCGGCCTGCAAGATGTCGGCCTGACCAAAGCCGGCCTGGCGGGCCGAGGTGAGGAGCCGGCCTTGATGGGCCAAGGCGCAGAGTGCTGGCCCAGCACAGGGAAATGTCGGCTGGGCAGCCAGAATGCCGGCCCAGCCCTTCTATCCCGGCCTGGGCTGCCATATGTCGGCCGGGGGCGCTGGATTCCGGCCCAGGCAAGTGAATGCCGACTTGGCAATATTATAAGCAGGCCGACATTAGCATATGTTGGCCCAGATTACTGTTTTATCTGCTTTTGAATATCCTGCATATATAATCCGATATATATAATGCATATTAGTTATAAATAGGGATACTTTGGTATACCCGGGGTTATATCCCCGACATTAGCCCCCGAGGCTGTGGGGGACTCGGAGAGTCGCGCATAGGCTCCAACAAGATATACCAAAGTTCCAAACTCATATACTCATGAAGCTGATATGCTGGCCTGCACAGGCCAAATTCTATCTCATGCCATCATAGGCAATGTCCTGTTTGACATATACTCATATACGTGATATGCTAGCCTTCGCGGGCTATCTCAAAATATTATTGTGCCTTCTTTGGCTATATCGACACTTTGCCTCTTGGACTATGTCTCATCGACATCGTCTACTTCGACAATGCCGGAATACTGCTTTGCCTTCTTTGGCCATATCGATATTTTACCTCTTGAGCTATTTGCCTCTTGGGCTTTATATCGACACTTTGCCTCTCAGGCTATATCTCATCGAGATTGTCTGTTTTGACAATGCCGGTATACTGATATGCCTCTTGGGCTACTTTGCCTCTTGGGCTTTATATCGACACTTTGCCTCTCAGGCTATGTCTCATCGACACTGTCTGCTTTGACAATGCCGGTATACTGATATGCCTCTTGGGCTGCTTTTGCCTTTTGAGCTATTTTGCCTCTTTGGGCTTTATATCGACACTTAGCCTCTTAGGCTATGTCTCATCGACATTGTCTGCTTTGACAATGCCGGTATACTGATATGTCTCTTGGGCTGCTTTTGCCTTTTGAGCTATTTTGCCTCTTTGGGCTTTATATCGACACTTAGCCTCTCAGGCTATGTCTCATTGACATTGTCTGCTTTGACAATGCCGGTATACTGATATGCCTCTTGGGCTGTGCCATCACTGGGCACTTGTTAGTATGCAAAAATGATAAGACCTGTTAATATGCTAAACCGGGATACTCTGTTAGACCGGATACAATAAGAGATATGATATTTGTTAGTTTTGAGATCAATGTCTCGATATATTACTGAGCCAGAACTGGCGATAACTGAATGGATTTATAGAATGCCGTGATATGCTGGCATGCCGAAATAAACGGTGATATGAGTTATTGATAGATGCCTTGATATGCTGACGAACCGAAATAAACGGTGATTGGGGATTTTGGTCGATGCCATGATATGTTGGCATACTAAAATTTCGCTCTTGCCATGATATGCCGGTATACTGAAATTTTGCTCTTTGCCATGATATGCTGGCATACTGACATTTTGCTCTTTGCCATGATATGCTGGCATACTGACATTTTGCTCTTTGCCATGATATGCCGGCATACTGAAACTTTGCTCATGCCATGATATGCCAGTATACTGAAATTTTGCTCTTTGCCATGATATGCCGGCATACTGAAATACCTGAGACTTTGAGATATAAACTGAAGCCCTGGTGGTATAATAGCAATTTCTTCTTGTAATGGCAATATGGAGAGTCATAGCCGGATACTAGATATATATATGACGAAATATCCAACCTGTTCTGTAGTCATACTAAAAGACATAGCAATGGTCATAGTATTTGGCATATAGCAATCTAGCATATGGAGTTTGGCATATAGCCCATTGCACTCGGTACATAGTATATGACATAAAGCATTTGGCATATAGACTGAGATATAGTAGTTTGACATATATGCTAACTTGACAACTCATAGAAAAGACTAGGCACTCAAGTGCCGGCATATAACTGTAGACATACTGTAGCTGACATGCGAGTTTTGTCACAGAGCATGCAGAAACTGGTACTTAGATAGGCATATAAGCTGGTTTGACTGTAAACTTGTAACAGCTAGCTAGCATATGGCACTCAACATATATAAGCTGGCATATGAGATTTGGCATATGACAGTCGGCATATAACATATAGCAAATAGCAACAGTAGTCTCTATACAAGGTGATACTCATAGCATTTGGCATATAAGTAGATATTGAACTTTGATATGCCAACTGGCATGCTGACTATAGCACTGTAGCAGATACAAAGATTGACATATGCAACGACATAGAATTTGACTTTGAAGCTATCAAAGCAAGAGAGACATGCATCTAGGGGTGGAAATAAAACTCGAAACTCGTGAGCTTACTGAGTACTCGAAAACTCGGCTCAACTCGGCTCGAACTCGGACATTAATGAGTCAAGCCAAGCTGGCATTTTTAGCTCATTAAGAAAACGAGTTTAATGAGTCGAGTTATAAGTACTCGTTAAACTCATTTAGCTCGTAATATGTCTACTTGTACTACTAAAAACTATGTGATATTATTTTTTATCATGGATTATTCATGGAGTCACTTTTAATGTAAGGTATGGTGGAATTCTAATGATTTTTTTCATTTGTAAGTTTACGATATATTGTAGAATATTGTCTTATCACCATATACATGCTATGGTGCTATGTTGTTTAAGTTTCTTACTGAGCTTAATGAGTTTATTGAGCCAACTCGAGTTTTTATTGAGTCGAGCTGAGTTGGGGTTTGGAGCTTGTTTAGTTAATGAGTTGAGTCGAGCTAGCTCGTTAATTAATGAGTATTTACGAGTTGAGTTGAGTTGAGTCGAGCTGGCTCGATATCCACCCCTACATGCATCACTTAGCATATAAATTGACATACAGGAGAAACTGAAACTGGCATGCTTGTGTGTAAACCAACTTAAACTGGAAAAGTAACATATCATTGGTTGGCTAGGCTTATGCCTAGCCCCCGAGTTATTTTTTTTTACTAAGGAGATACTAGAATTTTTAGACAGATCGGCTAGCCCCCAGGTTGACACACTCAATCCCGGGAAAACAGTAAACTACTTACTAGGGTACTAACTGGTGAATACTTACAAAGAACTAGCTATTTACAAATATTATAAAAAGAATAAGCTATTGGCACTTAGCTGATTTTCGTCATGTAGAAGTAACCGGGACACTTGCTGGCATATAACGCCGTGATATGAAGTTTGTTCAGTTTAGACATCGAAGCGATTGAAGGAGTAAATGACACCCGGGGTCACAAAACTTGTCTCGTATGTGCACTTAAGTCACATATCTTGTAAACTCGATTAACCGGTCATACAACTTGCGAAACATGTGCATCCGAGGTCACAAACCGGTTTAATATCCGGTTTTTGGTTTAAAAAAAGCGTCAGACGCTAAGCACCCTAGGTCATTTTGACCAAGGTTTTTTTTCTCGTCCGAGATTTTGGAAATATCTCCAGAAACTACTGATACTGTTCAAACTAATTTTGTTGCATTTGAATTTGCAGTCCGATGTTACGTCAATACGCTCCTTATACTGGAAAGTTCGTGTCGTGTGGTCTCAAATTTGGATATCAAATCTATTTGTTCTGTGTTAAAAAATTTAAATTCAAAATTTGTTTGAATAATCTCGTCCGATAAGTTTACAAGATTTTCAAAATTACAAGGATGAAAATGTACCACATAATTTTTGGCCAGGGGGTAAAATGCAAAAAAGTCCAACTGACCTCACGTGCTCAATGCATGAAGGGTTTTTACAAAAAAAATTGGACAGCGGACCGGTTTGTGACCTTGGGTGCACATGTTTTACAAGTTATGTGACCGGTTAGTCGAGTTTACAAGATATGTGACTTAAGTGCACATACATGACAAGTTGTATGACTCACAGTATCATTTACTCCGATTGAAGTGCTATATATACACCGATATCCTCAATGCTGCTGGCTTGGGCGCATTCGGCTCAGTGAACCAAATAGCACACACGTAGAATGTGACTTGGTAAACTTTCTATGCCGGCCATGGTATGCCAGATTTTTTTCTTAATCATGCCCGACATCTTGTCATCTTGGCCGACATATATTTCTCATATAGGCAGGCTACCTCGGACAGCCATATGCCGGACTTTTATCTCGACCGACATATGTTGGTCACTATTTTTATCAGCCAAGCCAATTAATTGCATGTCGGCATTCTTTTCTTCATCCGACATGCCCATCTCCATTTTCTTACTCGGCAACTTTACGTCAGCCGAGTCACTCATCTTACTCAGTCACACTATTTGCTCAGCCGTGAATCTCATCGCATGGCCTTTTGCTTCTTCTTTCTATCTCAGCCGACACATGCCAGCTTTGTATCTCGGCAGCAGCCATATGCCGGATCTTATCTCGGCCGCTTTTATGCCAATCTAACTCGGCAACTTGGCAGTATATTGCCAGGCTCTTTTTTTATGTCGGACGACCTTTCTATGTCGGCAGTCACTTCTTTTATCTTGGCAGCATTCTTTTTCTTCTAATCACTGCTCCTCCGGCAATACAACTCCTCTTTTCTGCTTTGTTTACTTGACTTGGTCCTGCAGCCGGCATATCACATATTTTTGTGTCGGCAGCTCTCTCTGCCACGAACCCAATCACTAGGCAGCTTCTCTTATCTCTTCTTTTCTTCTCTACTCTAGGCAAATACCAATTCTTTCCTTCACCCGGCGACTTTGACTCTTGCGCACATGGCAGCACACACCTCTCTCTTTTTCCTTCTACCCCATGCACGTATGCTTTTCCTTCATTTTTTTCCTATCTTGATGTCGGCATCTTCTAATCTTGGTTCCTTTCTTCTACTTCTCTCTGGCATCCGACGGAGGCACAGCGGCCGGCTGAAACGAGCACCGGCCGGGCGCGGACTCGCGCAGAAGCCGGCACCGCTGTGCACAGCGGGAACGGGAGAGGAGCATAACCGGCAGAGCGAGCTGGCCGGGACACGCGACGACGCCGGGGACGGGCAAGTCCAGGACACCGGGCGCTTCCATGCCGGCAAGAACTGGGCGCATGGATGCCGGCCCGGGCGAGGCGGCGCTGATGCCGGCCTGGACGAGGCGTGTCGGGGGGATGACCCCCGGTAGGGTCAAGAGACTAGAAAGATGTCTGGTCTATGGTTGACTTATGCCGGGTTTTCAAGGAAGGGCCTGGCCGGAATATAAGAGTATCGGCCAGGCCGGCATATGTGTGTATCCCGGCTGATACTTGGATATGCCGGATTAACCGGAATACTAATATATATGTGCCGGCAAATACTCAGATATGCCGGCCTAACCATTTGGTGTATTGTGCAGGAGCAGGGGAGGCCGGATTACTCGACCTTCATAGGTCGTTGATCCGGCATATATGTCCGGCGTGTGGCCAACGGTCATATCCGGGATACATAAGTCAGCTAGTGTGTCACATCCCTACAATCAAGGAAGGAAACATCCAAGCATGGTAGCAGAGTATGGTGGCAGGGTGCACAGTGGTGGTCTACCAACCCTCACTGTGCACAAGTACAGAGCTTACCTCGGAGAGGTAAGGTCACAGTTCAAAAGGTACAAGGTACAGGGATATGAAGTCCCATCGAGAGCAATCAGGGAGGAAGTCAATGGTCGGTGCCTTCGTCAGCAAGCCCTATTTGGAGTGTAGCCCGTGTCTGGTGGTCTCTTATGACCGTTGTAACCCTGGCCACCACTATATAAGGTGGCATAGGGAGCCCTGGTAGAGGGTTGGTCACTCTGTGTTCCTACACTTAGCAGTTCATCTTCCTTCTCTAGCAGAGAGCTTAGAAGCACCATTGTTGTGTACTACATCGATCCATATATACAACCAATAGAGCAGGAGTAGGGGTGTTATCTCCTTACGAGAGCCCCAAACCTGGGTAGATCTGTGTTCATTTCTGTCGTGCTCTTTAGCTCATTCCCCTCTCCCGAATCCTCCAGCATCTAGTTCGGCCCCCATTTAAGCCATCCTATGGCATATGTTGTTTCACCACGACGACATTTGGCGCCCACCGTGGGGCAGATCGATATGCTGGGCGGAGTGTTTATTCGGACGGGGTCTGTGATAGCAGCTTCCAGAGTGCGCGTGGTCTCTGGCCTCGTCCAGAGGCTAGGCTCGCTCAGCTTCGTCAGTGACAACGCCGGATGTCTCGGCGGCCGGCCGTTCCCCAGGGATGGCCGGATCATGTCTTTCGGTTCCCACGAGGTGTACGTGGGAACTGAGAGAGTTTGCAGGGAAAAAGTGCTGGTGGCGTCGAATCCTCCGTCGCATCGGCTGGCTCACGCTGGGCGTAGCGCTCGCTCAGTTGAGTCGGCCGAGGTGATGATGGCCGGCACATCGGTGCCGCCGGCAGAAGGTGCCGGCAAAGCAGCAGCAGCGGCCGGAGCGTCTCCCCCGGAGCCGCCGAAGGTCAAGAGGTCGGCGCGTCCTCCATTGGAGCGTGCGGAGAACCTGGCCGGCACTTCCGGTGTGCCGGCAAGGGGCGAGGTGCTTCTTCCAGTCATCGAGCGACTTCTGGAGCCGGTGCGATCCGGCGATGATCCAGAGCAAACAAGGGAGGTCCTGGAGGGATCTCGCTAGGCACTCGTCGACGAGGCCCTGGCCATGAACCAGGAGCGCGAGCGGTTTAACCGGAAACTCCGTGAGTATGAAGCAGCTCATGGTTTTACTCCTGTGGTAACCCGGCCTAGCCGGATAGAAGAGGTTAGAACTAGAGGTAGAGATCTTAACACTGAGCTAGGCAAAGATGCTAGGGCTAAGAGTCATACTGCAACTAGTACTGTGCCTAAGGTAATTTATAGCTCGCCAGTAAAGAACCTTAGAGCAGCAGCAGAGGTAGCTAAGGACTTATCTAGTTTATCCGGCGAAGCACTGCGTGAGCAGCAAGCCCGGCTTAACCATCTTTTGTCTGAAGCTACCAAGCAGCAGGAGGCTTTTAAGAAGGCAAACCCAGGTGCCGGGGCATCCCAGTACATTGCGTCGGTAGGAGGTGCCGGCGCAAGATCGAGGGGCCAAGCTTCGTCCCCGCATCCAAGTGCCCGGCGTGCCGAAAGTGTGACCTCTGGACGCCGGGACAAGCAGATCCAAGTGTACGATTCGGCAATCGCCGGAAAGCAAGCAGTAGTTCAGAAGAACGCCGGCCAAGCAGACAAATATGTCGGCCACAAGGGTGCTGGCCAGAATGTGCCGGCCGGGCAAGGAGCAGTCTCGGCCGGTGGTGGCCGGAGTAACAGTGCAGCCCGGCGTCAGCAGCAGGGCGCCGGAGGTGCAGCGCAACAGCAAGGTGCAGGCCATCCAGGACATCGAGAGGATGACGGCAATTCCGCCCTTGCCAGGGCGGGATATCAGCAGCAGCATCAGCAAGGCCGGCATAATGAGCAATACCAGCCGGAGCAGCAGCAGGAGAAAGTGATTGCGGGCCCAATCGCGTCCCGGCTAGGACCCCGGTCCTTGGCAGCAAATGATGCGCGCTTCAAGCTGGACAAGATTCACCAATCAGAGTTGGTGGAGAGGCAAGGAGCTCCGGGTCCCATGTGTTTTGGACCCCGGATTATGGGTGAGCCGGTACCTTACTTTTTCCAGCTTGCGCGTGGCGCGAGAACATATAACGGCAGTACCAAGCCGGAAGATTGGTTGGAGGATTACTCCACCGCAGTAAACATTGCCGGAGGAAACCTCAGGTGGGCGGTACAATATGTACCGCAAATGTTGGAAGGACCAGCCAGGATATGGCTGAATAATTTGCCGGCCGGGAGTATCAACGGCTGGATTGATTTCGAAGAGCAGTTTGTGTCAAACTTCACCAGCACATACAAGAGGCCGAATCGTCCTCAGCAGCTGGCTAACTGTCGGCAGGGGGTGAATGAGACAGACCGAGACTATCTGACCAGGTGGTGCACCTTGCGCAATTCCTGCGAAGGAGTTGTGGAGCAGCAGGCCATCATGTGGTTCGCTCATGGGTGCCGGCACGGCACCATGCTGTGGCAAAAGCTGCAAAGGGAAATGCCGGCTACGCTGGCCGAAACAATCAAGATTGCTGATAGTTATGCTCTGGGAGATCCCACGCAGCCCAGTCTCGATTCACAAGGACAGGGGCAGACCCAGGGGAACACCCACAGCGCCGGAAGACCAGGGCAATATTATCGCACTGATAACCGGAATAAGAGAAGAGATGAAAGGCCGGATCCCCGGTATGGGGCAGCACAAGTTGCAGCTGTGGAGGAAGAGCAAGAGGGCGCCGGCAGTAGCCAGCGTCCGAGATATGAGGGCTATCAGCAGCCTCAGCAGCAACAACCGCAGCAGCAAGCGCAGCCCTTCCAGAAAAAGAATGTTTGGGTCAACAAGAATGCCGGCGGAGGCGCCGGACAGAAGAAGCAGTGGCTGAAGTATACAGTGGGTCTTGCCATGGACAAGCCTTGTGTGTTTCACACATTTCAGCCGGGTAAGCCGGCAAATCATTTGACAAGGAACTGTTCATGGTTAGACGACATATTAGCAGGTCGTGCAGGTCCCTGGGGACCGGCTAGACCCTCTGTCCCGGCAGCTCCATCGCCGTTGACAGGTGCAAACACAGTGGCAGTCCCACCTAGGCCGGTTAATCCTGGGAACCAGAGCAACGCCGGAAATGCCGGCGTAAATCAAGTTGACCAGAGCTATAATCCGGAATATAATCCCGGAGGTCCAGGAGCGGGCCGGAATGAGTACAAGGAGTATGATCAGAGCTATATGGTCTTTGAGACCGAGAGAACAGACAAGCAGAGCTTGTACCGGCGATGCTTGGAGGTAAACGCCGTTATGTCGGCAGTTCCGAAACTGATGCATTGGTCTGACCAGGCCATTGGCTGGGACAGGGCAGATCATCCCAGGATCATGCCAAACCCCGGCGGGTATGCTCTAGTGTTGGATCCGACATTTGTCGGGCCGGCTAATAACGTGAGGTTCAGCAAGGTCCTCATTGACAATGGCAGCAGCATCAACATCATGTATCGAGATACGATGGAGAAGCTGGGAATCAAGGAGAATATGCTGGAACCAAGCAAGACCACATTCCACGGCATTGTGCCGGGACTTTCGTGTGCGCCGATGGGCAAGATCCGGATGGATGTCATGTTTGGCAGCCGGGATAACTGCAGGGTGGAAAACCTCATGTTCGAGGTGGTTGATCTGGAGAGTCCCTACCATGCTTTGTTGGGAAGGCCGGCATTGGCCAAGTTCATGGCCTCTACGCATGTTGCGTACCTAAAGATGAAGATACCGGGGCCCGGAGGAGCAATTACCATCATCGGTGATTACAAGCGTTCAATGGCATGCGCCACAGCCGGGTCAAACCTGGCCGAGACTCTGATTATTGCAGAAGAAAGGAAGAGGCTCAAGCGAGCAGTGGAGATTGCCGAGACAGTCGTGGCCGGCAAATCTATGCCGGGCATGTCGAACCCCGGCGGCAGTGCCTCTTTTCAAGTAGGCAAGGAGGTCAAAAAGGTGCCTCTGGATGAAGCTTTCCCGGAGCGCCGTGCCCTCGTTGGGGCAAGTTTGGATCCCAAATAGGAAAGCGAGCTCACCAGCTTCCTCCGTGAGAATCGGGATATCTTTGCATGGTCTACTTCAGACCTGCAAGGTGTGCCGAGGGAGTTGGCTGAGCACGCATTACATGTGAGACCGGATGCTAAGCCGGTGAAGCAGCCGCTCCGGCGGAATGCCGGCGACAGAAGGAAAGCCATTTGGGACGAAGTGGCCAGGCTCTTAGCCTCTGGCTTTATCAAAGAAGTGCTTCATCCGGATTGGGTGTCTAATCCGGTTTTGGTGGAAAAGAAGAAAGATGAGCCCGCCATAGTGAAAGTATGGCGGATGTGTGTTGATTACACCAACTTGAATAAGGCATGTCCTAAAGATCCATTCCCGCTCCCTCGGATCGATCAAGTGATTGATTCCACAGCCGGATGTGAACTGTTATCATTTGTAGATGCCTATTCTGGTTTCCACCAGATCCCTTTGTATGAGCCGGATCAAATAAAGACATCCTTTATTACCCCGTACGGGGCTTATTGCTATCTCACTATGCCGTTCGGTTTAAGAAATGCCGGCGCAACTTACCAAAGGTGTATGCAAAAATGTTTGTACGATCAGATAGATAAAAATGTGCAGGTATATGTCGATGATATCGTCATAAAAACCAAGGAGAGCAAGACTCTCATAGATGATCTCCGGGAAACCTTTGGGAACCTAAGGAGATTCCGGATGAAGTTGAATCCGGCTAAGTGCACCTTTGGTGTGCCGGCGGGTAAGTTGCTCGTCTTCCTTGTCTCCAACCGGGGTATTGAGGTGAATCCCGGCAAGATTCGTGCCATAGAAAGGATGAAGCCGCCGACAGATTTGAGGGAAGTACAGAAGTTCACTGGGTGCCTCGCATCCCTGAGCCGTTTCATAAGCCGGCTGGGAGAGAAAGCCCTGCCGTTATATCAATTGATGAAGAAGTCCGACACATTTGTCTGGACAACGCAAGCAGATGCAGCTTTCAAGGAATTGAAGCAGTTGTTGTCAACAGCGCCGGTGTTAGCGTCTCCAATGCCCCGTGAGCCAATGTTGCTCTATATAGCGGCAACCAATAGAGTTGTCAGCGCAGTGGTGGTAGTAGAGCGAGAGGAAGGAGGCAAAACCGTGCAGCGGCCAGTATATTACCTGAGTGAAGTCCTCTCCACCTCAAAGCAAAACTACCCCCACTATCAGAAGATGACCTATGGTGTCTATATGGCGGCCAAGAAGCTCAAGCATTACTTCCAAGAGCATCCGATCCGGGTAGTGGCCGAGGCCCCTATCTCGGAGATCATAAGCAACAAAGATGCCAGCGGCCGGATAGCAAAGTGGGCAATAGAGCTTTCACCATATACACCACAGTATGACAAGAGAGATACAATCAAGTCCCAGGTGTTGGCTGATTTCTTTATTGACTGGGCCGAGATACAGTACGAGCCGCCATTGCCAGATGCAAACTATTGGAGGATGCATTTTGATGGGTCGAAGACAATCCATGGCTTGGGTGCCGGCATAGTTCTCAGCTCTCCAAAGAATGACCAATTGAGATATGTCCTGCAGATTCATTTCGCAGCATCAAATAATGTGGCGGAATACGAGGCACTTGTGCATGGCCTGAAGGTGTCTAAGGACATAGGAATCCGCCGGATTATGTGTTTCGGTGATTCTGACTTGGTAATCCAGCAATGTTCCGGCATATGGGATGCTCATGATGCAAACATGGCATCCTACCGTTTCCTGGTACAGCAGTTAAGTGGTTACTTTGAAGGTTGTGAGTTCCGGCACATTCTACGGACTCAGAATGATGCAGCCGATGCATTGTCCAAGCTGGGGTCTTCCCGAGATTCAATCCCGCCCGGCATTTCATTGGAGCATCTGAGGAAGCCATCAATCAAGCCCTCGCCGGAGTCATCATCCATTTATGTCCCGCCAAGTCCGGAAGGTGCAATTCCTATGGAGATAGATGCCGGAGCCATATCAGATAACCCGGGGACTGTTTCCTCAGTCCCGGGGACTGGGCCGGCATATGCTGTGAGTGCAGTATTCCGGAGCAGAGCTAAGGGCAAGGGCAAGATGTACCAAGAGGTTGTGTGACGCCCCCAAAATCGGCACCTTTCGAATTATAGCAATCACGCCACAATTCACACGATGTCGCTTTGGAAACGCACCACCAAGCGAAATGTGCACATCGCAACATACACATTATGCGGGTGGAATCAAGATAGTAACGTTACACAAGTTCACGATGGAACCCACAAAGAATAATAACAAAGACTCCACGAGTCAAGAATCCAAATACATACAAAGATCCAAATCATACTTAAAGCAAATAGTATCCGAGTACGGATAAGAATACAAATGGGCCTAAGAGGCCTGAAGATAACGATGGCGTCCATAACCCTGCCCAGGCCAAGCCGGAAGGGTAACCTTGCTAACGTTGTCGCTTCCATGTATCTGTCTTCAAACCTGCTCCGGCGAGAAATCCGAGACGAGCAGCAATAAGTACAAAAGTACTTAGCAAGACTTCAAGACGTATAAAGCGTAGTCAACAAGCGGCCTTTTGTACGTGAGGTACGCAGACAACTCGAGAGACTCAAAAGGACGTCAGCTGTATGGTGGGGTTAAGCGGCAGCGAGCAAGCACTAAAGAACCTATAGAGACACTCTACAACTTCCGTCTAATCAGAGTAAGATAAGAGAGCGCATAAAGGAACCAACTAGAATACTACAACAATCATAACCCAGCCGATGGATCACCTCATCGCAACCACACGAAGAAGCAATATCAAAGGCACTCACACGGTTGACAATTTTATAGCAATTTAATATTGTGGTAGAACTATTTACTACGCCATATTTAATCATCAATTAGGTGCAAGTTGTTCTATGATCGAGTAGAACGGCTCCAAGTCGTCCATAACCGCGGACACGGCTTTTCGAAAAGATTTACCCTGCAGGGGTGCACCAATGTACCCATACACGCTCGATCAATCCAACCTAGACAAGGGATGGATATCACGACGAGACCGTTGCTAGTTCTACGAGAAAGTTTAGGGGGGCCACCCTACTAAGCTACCCGCAACGAAGTCGGCCGAGCTCCGGAGACGGACTCAGAAGTTTGCGAGAACGGAGAAGTCTGACAGAGAGCCCATCCGAGAGGTCCGCCAGCTTCACAGAAAAACGTACCGCAAGCAAATAAACCTGCCAACCGTCCGAGGCGACACAACCATACCCTTTCGACGGGGGCTTAGAGACTCCGCCACCATGAAAGGTGACTCCACCCAAATCCAAATCCAAATGTAAATACGGTGTTGTGGCCCCCGGTAAACTAACTCGAGAAAAAATAGTAAGTCAAGAGAGATCCCATGGCATCTCCACGAGTGGTTAGTGCGCTCAGCTTAGAACAGTTCATGCGAACTCGGGGTCCTAGGGGACACAAGTGAGCCGTCGTAAAACGGGCAAAAAGACTCACCGATGCCTCTGCTTTAACAAGTGAAGTTGTAACATAAATAAATCATATTTATCTCCAACATCTAATATCCAACTTATCTCCAATTCATATCCATAAGGTAAAGCATGTGATAACTTCTCAGCAACCCAATAAGATAATACAACTTAAAACAACCTAAGCATGCCTACGACTCGCAAGGCCAACTCAAACAACAAGCAAAAGGTAATAGGCGGGAAGTGGCGAGTATATAGTGTTGCTTTGGGGAAAACAGGTGGATAGGATACGTGACTCGAACAAAGCATCGAAACACAAGGCTAGCATAAAGAATAAGAGAAAGCATAAACACAAATAGGTAATAAGTACCCCTATAGGTTGACAAGGGGCGGGAGAGCTTGCCTGGAAAGATTGTCGAAGAACACTCGAAGAACTTGTCGTTGCTCACAACACCACGAAGCGTCCTATCCGGGAAGAAGCAAATCGCTACAACAAACAACGAATGCAACACTTACTACTACGGCAAAAGAATCGGCATGATCATGTGAAGCATGTATGCATGACATGGCAAATATGGTGCAATGCAACTTATTCAAATTAAGAGGAATAGGATTCCGACACACATATATATGGTTCAAATTATTTTACTACACGACAATTTAAATGTTGATTAGCATGGCAAAACAAGACATAGGTGAGCTACTCAAAATTAAATGAAGTGGGGTAACCATATTTGGTAATACCCAAATACTCCATATGTTATTTATTAGGTGTATGCAAACTATTGCGGCACGACATGATGCGAAATGCAAACACGTATATAGATGACATATTCAAATTCTACACATTTTTCTGATAAACTTTCATATAAAATACTTTTAATTATGAGTTATAGTTTAAAAGATATGGTTTTAGCAAGATTTGACAAATTGCAGGAATTTTTCAGAAAACAGAGGAGATTTGGTGTCTTTTCTCACCGAAGTGGGATCCAGACGGAGAGGCTGGCAAGCGGGCCAATGGCGCTGACTGGGACTGCTGACCGAACGCTGGACACCGGAGACGCTGACAGAGAGGACCCGCATGTCAGCGGTGATTAAAAAGTGAAAAAAGACTAGACCTTGTGCCTAGCTGGATTCGAACCTGTGATCTGCATAGTAGGGGCAAAGGCTCAGAACGCTGGGCTACTCGATCGGATGTGAATATAACCGGATGTCACACTTTATATTAGAACGAAGTCGAATGTTTATCTGACGAAACTGAAACCGAAACTGAACGCAGACAGAGACGGGAAGCTGGGCTTGAGGGAGACGACCTTGGCGTCGGGGACGGAGCGTCGGGCAAGCTAGGCGAGGCCGCACGGCCGGCGGTGGCGTGCTTGAACGGAAGCCGAAGCGGGAGCACGCAGAGCATGGCCGAGCACAGCGGGCGTGGGGCTTGACAAACAGGAGCGCAGTACGGCTGCATGAGCACGAGCTCGACCGGAGGTTGACACCATGGCGACGTGGCTCCGCTGAGATTGCTGCCGTACGAAGAAGACAGCGACAGGTGAAGGGATGTTTCGCTGGGAGGTAACAGGTAAGGTGGGCTTTGGCTGGGCCTGGAAAGATGGCTGCTGCTGCGGTGAAGAAAGGAAAAAGGAGGGGTTTCAAAAGGTTGCAAAACAGGTTTGGAATAAGATTACAAAATTTTGATTTACTGTCTGAAATAATTTTTAAAGGTGTGCAAACATTTTTGATTTAGTCTTAATTCAAAATAATAGAAGAAGAGGAGGGTTTGTTTCATAAAACCATACAAGCAAAACAAAATAGGCTTTAATAAAAAATAATTTTGTTTGACAAAACATGCAAAGGTGACAATGCATGATGATGCACAAAAATAAAAGAACAAACAAATCTAAAAGGGGATTTTTCTGGGCCGTTACAATCGACACCACCAACAAGGGATCTCGCCCCGAGATCCACGCTCGTGTAGGGGGAAAGAGTTGGTTAAACTACCGAATCTTCATCGTGTTGAAGTCGACACCACCAACAAAAGTCTCCTTCTCGACACCACCAACAATGGATTCTTGCTCACGTTGACGATGATGAACTTCCGAAGAGCGGACCTATTAGGTTGAAGGCAAGAGATCGTCCACCCACATAGGAACCTAAACTTGAAGAAGAAGGTAAGAGAGATGACTCAAAACTCGCAAAGGTAAGAGGAGACAAGCACAAAGGTAAGGAGTAAAATGCAGATCTACTTAGAGCTATCCAACGCATTTTTAGCAAAGTAATTTTGACACTAGACACAACAACGACCATTGGCAAGGTTATCCTACAGGCAGAGCAGACCCGTGGGTATCGATAAAACCTTGGCTCTGATACCACTTGTGACGCCCCCAAAATCGGCACCTTTCGAATTATAGCAATCACGCCACAATTCACACGATGTCACTTTGGAAACGCACCACCAAGCGAAATGTGCACATCGCAACATACACATTATGCGGGTGGAATCAAGATAGTAACGTTACACAAGTTCACGATGGAACCCACAAAGAATAATAACAAAGACTCCACGAGTCAAGAATCCAAATACATACAAAGATCCAAATCATACTTAAAGCAAATAGTATCCGAGTACGGATAAGAATACAAATGGGCCTAAGAGGCCTGAAGATAACGATGGCGTCCATAACCCTGCCCAGGCCAAGCCGGAAGGGTAACCTTGCTAACGTTGTCGCTTCCATGTATCTGTCTTCAAACCTGCTCCGGCGAGAAATCCGAGACGAGCAGCAATAAGTACAAAAGTACTTAGCAAGACTTCAAGACGTATAAAGCGTAGTCAACAAGCGGCCTTTTGTACGTGAGGTACGCAGACAACTCGAGAGACTCAAAAGGACGTCAGCTGTATGGTGGGGTTAAGCGGCAGCGAGCAAGCACTAAAGAACCTATAGAGACACTCTACAACTTCCGTCTAATCAGAGTAAGATAAGAGAGCGCATAAAGGAACCAACTAGAATACTACAACAATCATAACCCAGCCGATGGATCACCTCATCGCAACCACACGAAGAAGCAATATCAAAGGCACTCACACGGTTGACAATTTTATAGCAATTTAATATTGTGGTAGAACTATTTACTACGCCATATTTAATCATCAATTAGGTGCAAGTTGTTCTATGATCGAGTAGAACGGCTCCAAGTCGTCCATAACCGCGGACACGGCTTTTCGAAAAGATTTACCCTGTAGGGGTGCACCAATGTACCCATACACGCTCGATCAATCCAACCTAGACAAGGGATGGATATCACGACGAGACCGTTGCTAGTTCTACGAGAAAGTTTAGGGGGGCCACCCTACTAAGCTACCCGCAACGAAGTCGGCCGAGCTCCGGAGACGGACTCAGAAGTTTGCGAGAACGGAGAAGTCTGACAGAGAGCCCATCCGAGAGGTCCGCCAGCTTCACAGAAAAACGTACCGCAAGCAAATAAACCTGCCAACAGTCCGAGGCGACACAACCATACCCTTTCGAGGGGGGCTTAGAGACTCCGCCACCATGAAAGGTGACTCCACCCAAATCCAAATCCAAATGTAAATACGGTGTTGTGGCCCCCGGTAAACTAACTCGAGAAAAAATAGTAAGTCAAGAGAGATCCCATGGCATCTCCACGAGTGGTTAGTGCGCTCAGCTTAGAACAGTTCATGCGAACTCGGGGTCCTAGGGGACACAAGTGAGCCGTCGTAAAACGGGCAAAAAGACTCACCGATGCCTCTGCTTTAACAAGTGAAGTTGTAACATAAATAAATCATATTTATCTCCAACATCTAATATCCAACTTATCTCCAATTCATATCCATAAGGTAAAGCATGTGATAACTTCTCAGCAACCCAATAAGATAATACAACTTAAAACAACCTAAGCATGCCTACGACTCGCAAGGCCAACTCAAACAACAAGCAAAAGGTAATAGGCGGGAGGTGGCAAGTATATAGTGTTGCTTTGGGGAAAACAGGTGGATAGGATACGTGACTCGAACAAAGCATCGAAACACAAGGCTAGCATAAAGAATAAGAGAAAGCATAAACACAAATAGGTAATAAGTACCCCTATAGGTTGACAAGGGGCGGGAGAGCTTGCCTGGAAAGATTGTCGAAGAACACTCGAAGAACTTGTCGTTGCTCACAACACCACGAAGCGTCCTATCCGGGAAGAAGCAAATCGCTACAACAAACAATGAATGCAACACTTACTACTACGGCAAAAGAATCGGCATGATCATGTGAAGCATGTATGCATGACATGGCAAATATGGTGCAATGCAACTTATTCAAATTAAGAGGAATAGGATTCCGACACACATATATATGGTTCAAATTATTTTAATACACGACAATTTAAATGTTGATTAGCATGGCAAAACAAGACATAGGTGAGCTACTCAAAATTAAATGAAGTGGGGTAACCATATTTGGTAATACCCAAATACTCCATATGTTATTTATTAGGTGTATGCAAACTATTGCGGCACGACATGATGCGAAATGCAAACACGTATATAGATGACATATTCAAATTCTACACATTTTTCTGATAAACTTTCATATAAAATACTTTTAATTATGAGTTATAGTTTAAAAGATATGGTTTTAGCAAGATTTGACAAATTGCAGGAATTTTTCAGAAAACAGAGGAGATTTGGTGTCTTTTCTCACCGAAGTGGGATCCAGACGGAGAGGCTGGCAAGCGGGCCAATGGCGCTGACTGGGACTGCTGACCGAACGCTGGACACCGGAGACGCTGACAGAGAGGACCCGCATGTCAGCGGTGATTAAAAAGTGAAAAAAGACTAGACCTTGTGCCTAGCTGGATTCGAACCTGTGATCTGCATAGTAGGGGCAAAGGCTCAGAACGCTGGGCTACTCGATCGGATGTGAATATAACCGGATGTCACACTTTATATTAGAACGAAGTCGAATGTTTATCTGACGAAACTGAAACCGAAACTGAACGCAGACAGAGACGGGAAGCTGGGCTTGAGGGAGACGACCTTGGCGTCGGGGATGGAGCGTCGGGCAAGCTAGGCGAGGCCGCACGGCCGGCGGTGGCGTGCTTGAACGGAAGCCGAAGCGGGAGCACGCAGAGCATGGCCGAGCACAGCGGGCGTGGGGCTTGACAAACAGGAGCGCAGTACGGCTGCATGAGCACGAGCTCGACCGGAGGTTGACACCATGGCGACGTGGCTCCGCTGAGATTGCTGCCGTACGAAGAAGACAACGACAGGTGAAGGGATGTTTCGCTGGGAGGTAACAGGTAAGGTGGGCTTTGGCTGGGCCTGGAAAGATGGCTGCTGCTGCGGTGAAGAAAGGAAAAAGGAGGGGTTTCAAAAGGTTGCAAAACAGGTTTGGAATAAGATTACAAAATTTTGATTTACTGTCTGAAATAATTTTTAAAGGTTTGCAAACATTTTTGATTTAGTCTTAATTCAAAATAATAGAAGAAGAGGAGGGTTTGTTTCATAAAACCATACAAGCAAAACAAAATAGGCTTTAATAAAAAATAATTTTGTTTGACAAAACATGCAAAGGTGACAATGCATGATGATGCACAAAAATAAAAGAACAAACAAATCTAAAAGGGGATTTTTCTGGGCCGTTACATGCCGGTATACCCGGGGACTGCTCCGGCATACCCGGGGACTGATCCCACAGTCCCGGGGACTTCGCAGCCCATGGAGATCAATTATGTGTCGGTCGAAATGATGGAGATAGATCAGGCAGTGTTCACTGTCAGGGAAGTGCCCTCATGGGCACGTCCTATTATGAACTTTTTGGTGGATGGCCAAGTGCCGGCGGATGAAACCGAGGCGCGCCGGATTACAAGGAGATCCAAAGCGTATACCATCATAAACAAAGAAATATACAAGAGAAGTGCCACCGGGGTATTGCAGAGATGTGTCGAATCTGCGGAAGGTCTGGAGATGCTCCGGGAAATCCATCAGGGGGAGTGTGGTCACCACGCTTCATCCAGGGCGTTGGTGGCAAAGGTATTCCGGCATGGCTTCTATTGGCCGACGGCACTGCAAGAGGCAGAAGATTTAGTGCGGAAATGCAATGGGTGTCAAAGGTATGCCCACCAAATTCATCAGCCGGCATCTGCCCTGAAAACTATCCCAATAACCTGGCCCTTTGCTGTTTGGGGCCTGGATATGGTCGGGGCTTTTAAGCCGGCCAGAGGAAGGATGACCCATATCCTGGTCATGGTGGACAAGTTCACCAAGTGGATTGAAGTGAAGCCCATAAGCAAGTGTGATGGTCACACAGCAGTGAAATTCTTAAAAGATATAATCTTGAGATATGGTGTTCCTCATAGCATCATCACTGACAATGGGTCAAACTTTGCCCAAGGGCCATTTGCCAGATTTTGTGAGGAAGTGGGAATTCGGCTGGACGTTGCGTCGGTCGCCCACCCATGTGCCAATGGCCAAGTAGAGAGGTCAAATGGGCTAGTGTTATCCGGCATAAAACCCCGGCTGATAGAGCCACTAGAGAAAACTCCGGGATGTTGGCTAGATGAGTTGCCGGCAGTGCTTTGGAGTTTGAGGACAACTCTGAATAGATCAACAGGCTACACACCATTTTTCCTGGTGTATGGAGCAGAAGCTGTGCTTCCAACAGATGTAATACATGATGCACCAAGAATAGTGCTATATACTGAGGAAGAGGCTAAAGAAGCCAGAGAAAATGATGTTGATCTGCTAGAGGAAGCAAGGGAAATAACTCTGTCAAGGACAGCAGTGTACCAGCAGAACCTCAGACGCTATCATGCGCAGAAGGTAAATCCAAGGAGATTTCAAGAGGGAGATCTAGTACTCCGGCTAAAGCAAGGAACAGAAGGCCGGCATAAGTTAACTCCTCCATGGGAGGGACCATTCATTGTGAGCAGAGCTCTGCACAATGATGCCTATTATCTTATAGATGCGCAGGACCCCAAGAAGAATAAGGCGGACAGGTCCGGAGAAGAAACCAAGAGGCCATGGAACATAGCTCTACTGCGCCCCTTTTACTCCTGAGCAGCACAATGTATGTATTTCCATATTTTACTTTGGGAGCCGGCACGTTAGGCCGGCACAAGACTAGAAAATGAAATGCCGGCATCCCGAAGAGAGCGGGCACTGCCTCCGAGATATGCTGTTGTTTATTTACCGTTTTTTTTGTTATATGCCGGCTGGCTTGATCTGAATGTTTCCTATGTCGACCTAGTAATGTGTCGGCACCAAAGGCCACTCTTCAACTTAGCTGCTGTCCGAAACCCGGCTTCATGGCTAGCAAGAGTAGATGCCGGAGATTGTCTACACATGGAAAACGGCTAAGGAAATGTAAAGCAAGCGAACCGACATTTTCGTTAAAGCTAAAGTTAAAATTGGAAGTGTCGGATGATTTGAAGTCTAAGTTTCAAAGTTAAAGTACTGTATGTTCGATGAAGCAACCTTGAGACTCATACGTCGAAAGCCAAATACCTGTCCGGAGCTTCAGTGTCGGCTTCCTCAGCTTCATCTTCATCTTGGCTGAGTCGGAACCCTCAGCAGCGGCAGATGTCCCGGCACGTCATTCTTCTCCGGCTCGCGGATGTCCCGGACGAATTTGTCGGTGTCGGCATAGTCCACATACTTGGGCCAACTCCTTGCGGCGACGGATATGATCCGGATCCGTGGTCCAGATGGATCCTTCGCGCACGGTGCGCAAAGTCTCCAAGTCTGCCTTTTCTACCAAGACAAGAAGTAGCTGAGGGCTTCGTCAGCTCCAACCCTCGCGCCGGAATCTCGCCACTCCGGAGGCGAACCTTGGCAAGCTGCAGGTCGTTGCCGAGGTCAACCGGGTCAGTGGGAGTCCTTTGTCCCGGCCAGAGGGCAGAGAATGCCTCCTGGGCGCCGTAGAAGAGCTCTTCAGTGTAAAGGGTCATGGCCTCCTTCCGGGACTGCAGGGCCAGCAGTGCTCCGACATGTCCCAGTGGGCGAGTCAACCGGAACACCCCGGTTTTCTCGGTCCAACTGCAAGCCCTCTCAACGTCAGCGACGGAAGCGGGAAACATGCCTGCAGAATAGAAACAATGTTAGCAAAGGAAAATATGTCGGCATAGATGCTATGCCGAAAAAGATTACACTATGTCGGAAGGATAAAAGGGGAAAGGATTTGAAGCTTACGGGCAAGGTCGGCATTAGCTGTGAACTGTAACCTCCCATTTGGTGGCCTGCTCCTTCAGGCTATCCAGTTCAGCGTGGGCAGTTGGAGGCATCAGTCTCGGAGTTCAACGAGCAAGTCCTGGGTTTCTTCAGTTGGCCCTCCCTTTGCTCCTTTCCTCCAGAGCTCGGATCCGGCCCTTACTGCTCAACCTCGGCCTTGTGACCGGTATCCCGGTCGTCCAGTAGCTTGGCCACATCCACCGAGGACACACAATCCTGGTGGCGTGCCTCCAGTGCAGCCTTCTCATCTGCAAAGATTTCAAGTTAAAAGGATTTGAAGAAGAAAACAGTGACAAAGAGTAAGGATTTGAAGTAAAAGAGTCATCCGGGTAACAGCAGGATCCGGCATACCAGTAAGCTCTTTCACCCTCGTAGAAGCGCGGCGGCTTGTTTTCAGTGCCAGCTGCAGAATGTCGGCACAAGGTTATGTGTCGGCAAGAAGAAGCATTGCAAAAAAAAAAGAGATGAAAGATATCCGGCATATAGCAGTATGTCGGCAAAAGGTTACCTTTCTTGGACACTCCAGCTGAAGCTTGCTGTGTGCGTCGGAAAGCTTCCGATGTTCGCACACCAAGTTATGGAACATGTCCGCCCGGGTGTTGTTCATGAGCTGCAAAAATGCCGGGATTTGAAGTGTTAGCAGAGAAATTTGACATGATAAGTAGAGTGAAAATTTTATCAAGTGATCATTCTTTTGAAGACCCGGCATAGGTGCTGCGCACCTATCCCGGCCCTCGGTGACTAGGATTTGAAGCTCGAATCGAGCTTATATTCCGGTCAAGAGGATTTGAAAGATAATAGAAATGTGAAATTGTTGAAGACCCGGCATAGGTGCTGCGCACCTATCCCGGCCCTCGGTGACTAGGATTTGAAGCTCGAATCGAGCTTATATTCCGGTCAAGAGGATTTGAAAGATAATAGAAATGTGAAATTGTTGAAGACCCGGCATAGGTGCTGCGCACCTATCCCGGCCCTCGGTGACTAGGATTTGAAGCTCGGATCGAGCTCATATGTCGGCAGTTAATTCAAAAGAAGATAGCTAAAGGACTATGAGAAAATCCCGGATGTCCATATCCCGGACAGCCGACATTTTCGGGGACTGGGGATATGTGTGTAAATGTAAAGGAATTACGTTGGTGGCATCGGCCAGCTTGTGAAGTCTTTGCTGGATGCTGAGGAGCTCGCTGGCGATCGGTATGGGCTTCGCTGCCAGGAAGTCGCTTGGGTCGCCGCTGGTCTTGGCTTCGGCCAGCTTCTTGCTCCTTGAGTCTGCAGTGTCCATCTGGCTGGCGTCGTTCCACTTGATGCACTGCTCCTTAAGCGAGCCGAGGCTCTGATCGCTTTTCGTCGCAAGAGGGACGAGGCCCTCAAGTTCTGGGGTGTCGTAGAAGCTTTTCCGGTACCCCGGCCGGGTTGCTGCCCTGCCAAGATGCAGGGACAGAGCAGAGCTGGTCCGGGACTTGGCCGGCTCAATCTTCAAGGTGCCGGTCTTGGCCGGGGCAGTGGACTCGGCCGGTGCAGTGGTCTTGGCCAGGGCAGTGGACTTGGCCGGTGCTGGAGTCTCGGGTGCAGGCTGTTCCGGCGCGGCCGGTGCATCTGGGCCAGCGGGAGCAGGATCCGGAGAAGTCCGGACTTCCGGCACTAAAGGGCCTTTGCCCTTGATGTCTGTGCCGGCGCTCTTGTCGCTTGCGCCGGCGTCTTCAGTTGTGCCGGCGTCGCCGGTGGGCGCGCCGGAGTCTGGTGCTTCTTGATGGGCTCCTGTGTCCATGTGGACATCAGGAGCCGAGGTTTCCTGTTGAGCCCCCGAGTCCATGTGGACGTCGGGGGCAGAGGTATCTTGTGCCGGCGAAGGGACGTCCTTCGCCGGGGAGGTGGTCTTCTCGGGCGCAGGCGAAGATGCCGGCGCCGGGGAGGTCGTGTGGCTAGCAGAGGGAATATCCGAGGTAGCAGGGGCAGCGGGCTTGGTAGCCTGCGGGTCGCCGCTCAAGCCAGAAGCTTGTTCCGGCTCAAGAGGAGCACTGAAAGAGAGAAAACACCAAGTCAGTAATACAAACAAGAGATATGTCGGAGGAAATGCAAAGAAAAGGAAATTTACCCCGAGGCAACAGGCCTCTGTTTCTTCTGTTTGGGCACGCCGACCTTCTGTCTTTTCGACCTCTGAGGTATGTCGGACGGGGGCTTCACACCTCGCTTCCGGCCGGCACGTCCGCCGGTGGAAGGAGGTCCCTGGTTCAGAGGGGCTGCGTCGATGACAATATCGTCCGGGATAGCTGAGGACGGCATTGGAAACGCGTGAGCAATAGGTGTTTCGGGAAAGGCGTACGCAAGTGGCATCGGGTCATGGTACATCAGGACTTCCTCGTCAGAATCTATCTCACTCCGGTCTTGAGTGTAATGCCGGGAGGAAGAGCCCTTACCCATGGCAGCTGCAGCCCGGGTGTTCCTGGGAAGCTTATCCCAATGATCCGGATCTTCAACATCTGCAACGGTGCGGTCCGCCGCGATCTTGATCCGGGAGTTCTCCATGGTTTGGAAGCTGAACTTCTGTATAAACAGCAAAGTCAAATATTCAGACAAGGAAATATGCCGGTGGAAGAGGTATGCGGATCAATATGATATGTGTCGGCAGATAGACATATGTCGGCCTAAGTATCTATGTCCCGGACATGGACTTTATGTGTCGGAAAAGATGGTTTACCGTTGGGGCCGGCCTATCCCGGCTGTATGGTTCCAGCCCCCAGGCAAAAGTGGCCTGGGAGGTCTTGCAGACATCTTTTATCCGGCGCAGAATGTCGTCCGGAGTCAGCTCATGTGTGGAGTGCCGGGTGGGGTCCATTGGCCCGCTCATCTGGCATATCTTGTGCGACCGGCGCTGCAGAGGGGAGACGCGCCGGCTGATGAAGCATGCCACGAGATCGTTAGGAGTAAGGCCGGCATCCCGGAGCTCGCCCTTAACCCGGTGAAGTGCATTCACCGGCATCACCGAATTCTTCGGGTTGTAGGTCCAGTTAGTCATGGCCAAGGGTGGCTCGTCCACAAATGGCGGCAGGTTGATGAGATCCTCGTCGGTGGTGTTCTTGACGTAGAAGAAGCTCTTCTGCCACTTCTTGCAAGACTCCAGGAGCTCCACCTTGGGGAAGTCCGAGCCCTTCCGGGACATGATGGTGGCCGCGCCGCAGAGGGTCATGGGGCGGTCCTTCTTTTCCTGGGCCGTCTCCGGCGGGTCGTCCTTGCTCCGGGGCGGCTCTTGGATGACTTGCTTCCGCAGCTGGAAGTACTTCGCCCAGCCTTGAGTAATGGCCTCTATGCCGGCATAGCCCTCGCAAAAGGCAGCGAAGGCGGAGAGGCTCATCACGGCGTTGGCCGGGATATGATGAGGTTGAAGCTCGTAAGTGTTGAGGAAGTCCCGGAAGAAGTCCGACACCGGCAGACCGAAGCCCCGCTCGAAGTGGGCGATGAAGACGACGTGTTCGCCGGGTTCAGGTGCCGG